>WBOK01000164.1:0-147329 GCA_009289805.1 Alternaria gansuensis | reverse complement strand
CACCACGGGCCCACCCCCCACCCCCCGTCTTCTTCTGTACTACTAATTTCTTATTTACCATCTATCCTTCTTTTCTTTCTTCTTCTCTTTCTTTCTCCTTTGTTCTATTTCTCTGCTCTGCACTATACTCTATCCTTTTTTTCTTCTTCTTTCTCTTTGTTTTCTTTCCTACTCTTTACTTACTCTTCTTTGCCTTTTTCTAATCTTTGCTATCTAATTTTAGTCCTCTAAACTTTGCCCTAATAACTAGAACTTAAACTCTACTCTACATACTAGAACCCTAACCTTGTTGTAAATATAACAAGTCTAAATCCTATTCTACTTTTCTTCTTCTTTTCTCTCTTATCTATCTCTTTCTTTTCTTTTAGTACTCTCTGTCTTTCTATAACTTTTCTTTCTTTCTTTTAACTCTTTTACTACTTTCAATTATTCTATCTTTCTCTAGTACTCTTGTTCTACAACTTCTTAGTATTTCTTCTACTACGATTTCTTTACAGATAATAATTTCTTCCTCTTTTTTATCTAGTAGCACTTTCTTATTTACAAATATTTTTTTTGTTCTATAATAAACTAATAACTTTTTCTCTTAACTTAAACTTTATAAATTCTACTCTCTTTCTAACCTTATTATAGATATTCTTCTTCTTTTTTACCTAAACTTCTTTCTACCTTCGCTTAATTACTTTCTTTTTCTGTTCTTTAATACCTAAGCGCTTTACTAAGTATATTTTTCTATCTTTTCTTACTTTTTACTCTTCTTATTATTTCTTAGCGCTTAGCTAACTATATTTTTTTTTTCTTCTCTGCGTTACTTAAGCAGTTAGTAAAGTATATGCTCTTTTTTCTCTTCTCTCTTTCTCTCCTTATTAGATCTAAGCAGTTATCTAAGTATATTCTTTTCTTTTCTACTCTACATTACCTAAGCGCTTAGCTAGGTATGTCTTTCTTTCGTTTTTTTTACTCTTTGTGTTAGTTCCTAGCGCTTAGTCAGTATATATTTTTTTCTCTTCTACTCTGCGTTACCTAAGCGCTTAGCCAGGTATATACTTTTTCTTCTCTTCTCTCTCGCTCTTCCTATAATACCTTAGCGGGTATCTAAATACCTGTTTTTCTCTCCTCTACTCTGCATTGCTAACGTGCTTAGCTAGGTACATATATATTCTTTCTCTACAAAGTACACTACAGTACTCTTCTTATTTAGTTTACTACTACTACAGCCTAGTAACGCTAACCTCTTATCTATACTCTAAGTCTACTATCTACTACCTACCTCGCATTTCCTACTCTTCTGTTACTCTTTCTCTACCGCTTTCTAGTAGTATAAGAAACAATACTACGTCTTTATAAAATTGTTCAGCTTATTAATAAAAAGAAACAAATACCCTCTATCTCTATTTACTATATCCTTCCCTACCAAAAAACACCCTACGGCAGAACAGCAACACCTGTATCGCAACTACCATCGCGTTGCTAAAATACTCTCTCTAAACCCGCACCGCATGTCGCTTTGCTAACTATTCTGCATACTTCTTCTAATCTCCCCCTAGCTCTCCTATATACCCTAACTCTTGTACTAGCTCTACGCCCGCCGCTTCACTCGCAATCGCTTAAACTACTAGTATTACTATGTTTAGCTACTAACACCGCTAACTTATACTCTCCCCGGTCGCGTAGTACTTCTAACTTACCTAACACCGTTAGCAGCTATAAATTCTCTCTCTGCTGTCGCACACAAACTGTTAAAACTAGTCTATATCTATTACAGTAAGCTCTGCGTGTGCTGTGCACTGCACTGCCTTATGCCGCTTCTATTCCTCGCTCCCGCTCTCTCTAGCTACAAAGCATACCCTACATCTATGCTAAATCTTATCTATTATCGCCCGCACATCCTTCTACTTAGCACTCGCCTAACCTTACGCTTTCTGCACTTCTCTAATCCTCTCCCTGCACTAGTCGCACCCTGCGCTCTTAATGTTGTTACACCCTATACTCTTCCTATTAAGATAACCGCTTATTAGCCCCCTGCAACACCTATTTCTTATAATAAATAGCCCTATCGCTTACACGTCTAGTTCTCCCTTCTACTACTCCATCTGTCGCTCTACCTCTCCCTGCTCTACAACAAGTACTAAGTCTACAATCTCCCCCGCTCGTCCTCCGCGCCTGCTTTCTTAAGCAAAGTTAATTATACTCTACAGCATCCCTACGTGCACAATTAATATAATGCCTAAAAAATTAACCCCTGTGCCTAATGCAGATGTAGCCACAATTAACCCTCCCTTTTTTAGCTACGCTTTTAGCCTCTTAGCTTAATCTACTACCCTAGCGTAATAGTGCCCACAGCCTAGTGCTGTAGCTAACGCTTTGCACTGCGCTTTACTACAGCTATATATAATTCCTCTCTACTGCTTTCTTTTTAACCGCACCTGCTGTCGCCAGCACATAGCTAGCGCTGTCTCTTCTACCTTACTCTTCTTGCACCACGACACAAAGTACCGCGTGTTTAGCCGTACTATACTAGCTTAAATATATATTGCTATCTGTACCTGCATGCTCTCTCCTAGCTCTTCTTCTCGCACCGGCAGCAGCGTCGCGGTAAGTAGTACTATTAGGGACAGTAGCAACCGCAGACTCTTTAGCTTTGCTAGCTTTAGTTGCTAGTTACTTAATGTAAATACAAAATAACACTTGTCTACTACTACCTACCGCAGTAGCCCTTTGCTGCTAAGCATGCTAGCATAGCTAAGAAAGTTGCTGCTGCTTACTACGTCCCCTGCTACGTCTGCACTTACTACAACAACAGCTGCTAGGTTTATCTTACTATGCTTCCACTCTATGCAGTCTACCCCGCAGTTCTAAATCTACTGCACTAGATCCTTAATTAGCGCCTAGTACAGCACTACTACTACGGTAACCCTACTAGCCTCTAACAATGCCGGCACAGTAAAAAGTAAGCTCTTCCCCCCACCTGTCAGAAGCACTACAACAAGCGGTGTCTATCTGTCTAGTACAGCGTACATTACTTACTCCTGCTGCACTAACTAGAAGCTAACCTCTTCTTACCTAAGCACCTGCTGCATAGCCCTGCAAACCTCCCCTTTACGCATGCTAACTACTGAAGCCGTCCTCTCTTGCTCTTCTACTCTATTCTCCTTCTATTGTTACCTCTTCCTTATCCTGTCTACAATGCTTTCGCCTGTCTATGTGCTCTATCTCTTGTCTCCTTCTGCTAACCCAAGAAACTAATGCTACCTTGTGCTTAGCGGCTAGAACGTCTCTATTAAACGCACGCTTAGATGCTTAATAATATCTAACTGCACGCTGTAGTTGCTAACGCCTATCATTGTCGTCCGCGAGTTCTGCAGCTCTAACGCGCTCTCCTCCTCCTTGTCTATTTCCGCCTTCTCTACTTCTCTTACTTCGTCCTAATACCCTTTGCTAAACGTCTCGCCTACTACCTTACGTCTAATCCCAACCGCTGTGTGTTAGTAGTTAAGCGTGTGCAACTCTACCCTAAGACGCTTGCCTGTCTCCCCCTTTAGCAAGCGCGTTAATTAATTAGTCTTCTATAGTTCTTGCTTATTGCCCTATACGTAGTTACAGAAGCTGCCCTCTAGCACCTCTACTGTAAGATACTCTTAAAACAGCTGCAAGTACGCTAAGTACACCGCCAATATCTACCCCACCTGCAGCAGTAGAAAGCACAGCACAATCTTTAGTTTGTCCTACTACAACTGCGACTTGTAATAGTAGACTACTGTTATAATCTGCCTGTTTGTAACAAAGATATTGCGGTCTTGCAACACGCTATTTTAATGCCGCATCGTTATAACCTTAGAGCCTCTGCCTAGCTGCCCCAAAGTTATGTGCACGCAGACAAGCAACAGCTCTAAAAAGTAGTTAACTTAACGCAAGTACCGCTTTACCTGCTACTAGCTCTACGTGCTAGTACTCAACTGTATCCTCTAACCTAGTTCTCTCTGTTAAGCCTACGTCAGCATCTACTTAAGCCCGTCGTTAAGCCTGTTGTCGCGGCAAGTAATAAAAGACTCGCCGCGTTGTGTAAACGTTACGTTATTAGTAACCTAATGTAGCAAAATCTTAAAGCGCTTACTCCCCTAAGCTACCTAGAGAAGCTCCTACTAAAGCATACGCTCTGCCTCAGCTACTATATCTCAAGCTATCTAACAGAAGCGGCTAATGTAGATAGGGCAACTGTTTAGATAAAAAATCTTCTTATTCTTAGACTAGTACGCATTGCCTAAGTTACTAGCGGCTAATACAACCAACTTGCCGTATACAAGTAAGCTAATTATTTTGCTTATTAGACTAAATAACCTATTAGCAAGAAACTTCTGTTATTTTACTAGAAAGCAATTACAGTCTTTATCTGTTTGTTTGTCGCGCTGTGCTGCGGGAAGTAGCTTTTTTACCGCAAGCACACGCACGCAGTACACTACGCTAGTAAGCATATACAAATAGTTTTTTACTGTTTGTAAGCAGTCTATCTCGCTGTTAATGCCTAGCACAGCTAGAAAATGTAGCAATCTGCTGCTGAATAAGTTGTTGCTAACAGACTAAAAGAGAAACAATGCAAGCACGTTAAGTAATGCGTCTACCTAAGCCTCTGTGTTAGCCCCATCTAACATGTCCTACAACATAATCGCCAGCCTCTTCTACTCTCCTTGCCAGCAGAAGAGCTCGCGGGCATTCTTTATTATGTCTAGTTCCTTTTTCCGGCGCGTTTGACAGCGCGGGCAGCTGTCGCTGTCAGCTTTACTTCTAGATCTGCTAGACCTAGAAGAATAAGTATCACTATTCTCTGCCGCATTACTGTTGTCCACACTACCCTGTTAGAACTAGGCAATCCTGCGCTCTTCGTTAGCAAGTATGCGCAGCAAGTAGCACACAAACTTAACAATGTAGCTTGTATACATTGCCTAACTCTCTAAGTTCTGCAGTTAAGTTAACAGCCGCACGTCTGCTTCTAATATCTTTACGCTTTATATCTATTGTCGTAACTCTTATGCCAGCGTTAATAAGCCTTTAACACTCCTTTTAAGTAGTAGCTCTACTAACTTTGCCGCCTGCTGTAGCTTTACCTTACTATAGTCAGGCATTTAAATTTAATACACAAGATGCTTTTAATTCTAGTTTACAAGATGCTCTAGCTAGCCTATCTACTTAAACTAGCCTGTCTTGTTAGTCTTTGCTGCCTCTGCGTCCATAACATGCGTCTTCTCCTCTTCTCTCCTCTTCGCCTCCTCCTACCTCACTAACTGTGTTTACACAACCTTAGCTACCTTGTGCAAGGCAGATAGCTCGCTGTTCTTTTCTACGTAAACAACAAAGTACCGCTGTAGCGCCCTTTCTTAAAAAAATGTTTGTACTTTAACCTTTTTATACGCAGTATTGTCTTTCTTGTCTTATTGCAGCTTATACGCACTCTTCTAATACATCTATAGCTAATAAATATTTGTACTAATATATTCGCACTCATCTTCTACACACTAAAAGCTATCTAGCAGCGCTCTAAGCTCTGCTATTAGCAGACTAAGCAGTGCAGGCAGAGTAACCTTGTGCGGGTCGCAAATCTAGTCGTAATTATTGTAGTAGCTCTCCACAATCTGCTTTTATACCTTACTTCTAACACTGTGCTGCTAACGTAGATGCGTATTAAGATTCTGTAGCACAGTCGCGTACTGCTTACAGACAAGAGTCTTGTACTCGCGCAGATAGCATATTGTATCTTAAACTGCGCTAAGTAATATAGGCGGGTTAGGCGCAGTTATTGCAGTAGTTAATATTTCCTAAGCAGCTAGCGCGTTAGACAGCTGCGCAACCTACAAGAACTCTATATTTTTAGCGCCTTATTACAATACCCTACAATAGAAAATCATAGATGTTATAGTCTTAAAGATAAGTTTAAATCGTAAGTAGTAAGTTGCGCACAAAAAAATAATAAAAATAAAATAGGGATACCCGCAAAAATAGCAAACAAAGATACTTCTTAAAGTTTACGTTTTAGGTTAGTCAACCCTAACGCTAAGCTTATCTTAGCGCAAAGAAAGGTATCTTCGTCGCCTTATATTAGTTAGGAAAGGTAGAAAATTGTAAGGTTTATCTGTATATACTATTTGCACTTACAATGTATCACAGCGCATATAATAAGAATTTAACAACAGGACAATAAGAGAGTAGAAAATTGCAAGGTTTAAACCCTTACAATTATCTACGTTGCTTAGGCATCTTCAGGCAACTACAGGCTAATATAATGCATTTTAATCTTATTTACTAATTAAAATGCGACAGTTTCGCCTCACAATTTCGCCCCACAATTTCGCCCCTTAATATCGCCCCTTAATATCGCCCCTTAATATCGCCCCTTAATATCGCCCCACTATATTGCCCCTCGCTATACCATATCGCTATACCATATCGCTATACTATATCGCCCCACTATATTGCCCCACCATATCGCTATACCATATCGCTATACCATATCGCTATACTATATTGCCCCACTATATTGCCCCACCATATCGCTATACTATATCGCTATACTATTTATCGTGCACGTACTAACTTTTGCACTATATCGGTCCTCTATTGTATATCCTAATATAATTAGAACTAGGCAATCCTGCGCTTTTCGTTAGTAAGTATGCGCAGTAAGTAGTACACAAACTTAACAATGTAGCTTACATACATTGCCTAACTCTCTAAGTTCTGCAGTTAAGCTAACAGCCGCACGTCTACTTTTAACATCTTTGCACTTTATATCTATTATTGTAACTCTCGTGCCAGCGTTAATAAGCCCTTAACACTCCTCTTAAGTAGTAGCTCTACTAACTTCGCCGCCCGCTATAGCTTTACCTTACTACAGTTAGGCATTTAAATTTAATGCACAAGATGCTTTTAATTCTAGTTTACAAGATGCTTTAGCTAGCCTGTCTACTTAAACTAGCCTGTCTTGTTAGTCTTTGCTACCTCTGCGTCTATAACATGCGTCTTCTCCTCTTCTCTCCTCTTCGCCTCCTCCTACCTCGCTAGCTATGTTTGCACAACCTTAGCTACCTCGTGCAGGGCAGATAGCTTGCTGTTCTCTTCTACGTAAACAACAAAGTACTGCCGTAGCGCCCTTCTTTAAAAAAATATCTATACTTTAACCTTTTTATACGCAGTGTTGTCCTTCTTATCCTATTATAGCTTATGCGCACTCTTCTAATGCATCTGTAGTTAATAAATATTTGTACTAATATATTTGCACTTATCTTCTGCACACTAAAAGCTATCTAGCGGCGCTCTAAGCTCTACTATTAGCGGACTAAGCAGTGCGGGTAGAGTAACCTTGTGCAGGTCGCAAATCTAGTCGTAATTATTATAGTAGCTCTCTACAATCTGCTTCCGTACCTTACTCCTAACACTGTGCTACTGACGTAGATGCGTATTAAGATTCTATAGCGCAGTCGCGTGCTGCTTACAGACAAGAGTCTTATACTCGCGTAGATAGCATATTATATCCTAAACTGCGCTAAGTAATGCAGGCGGGTTAAGCGCAGTTATTGCAGTAGTTAATGTTCCCTAGGCAGCTAGCGCGTCGGACGGCTGCGCGACCCACAAGAACTCTATGTTTTTAGCGCCTTATTACAACACCCTACAATAGAAAATCGTAGATGTTATAGTCTTAAAGATAAGTTTAAATCGTAAGTAGTAAGTTGCGCGCAAAAAAATAATAAAAATAAGATAAAGATGCCCGCGAAGATAGCAAACGAAGATACCCCTTAAAGTTCACGTTTTAGGTTAGTCAACCCTAACGCTAGCCCTATCTCAGCGCGAAGAAAGGTATCTTCGTCGCCTCATATTGGTTAGGTGCCTATTTTAGGCCTGTTAGCTAGCATAATAAACTTACTTAGTAGGCCTTTACAACTAGCGCGCCTACTTACGTAGTTAAATATATGCAGGCTAACTACTAGCTTAAAATACTTTAAAATAAAGCGTATTTACTGCCTATATACTATTAAAAAGCTATATAGCCTTTTTTCTTGCATCTCTCCCTTGCTACTAGATATGTACCTAGTAGCACAGCAACTCTTTAACATACCTTACTAGAATACGCACGTGTACATATAGCAGCTAAAACAGCATATAAGTTTATTCTTACTGTTTAGTAGCCTAAGAATAGGCGCTTTTTATATAGGCAGTAGGGCTAACTTAGTAGCAGCCTACGCTACTTAGTTGCCTAGCTAGAGCATAGTAAATGTAATAGTGCATTATTTAAAAGGCAATACGTTTGAGTAGCTTATTTAGAAATAAGTTTCTAAGTGTTATAAAAATACTATATATACATAGTTTTAAATGTAGTATAATAGAAAGTAGTTAAAAACTTATAGTAGTGCGTTTATAATAAAGCTGCGTTACTTAAAAAAAACACAAAAAAGGCAAAGTAGAGACATATAAGTAAAGTAACAGTATAAAATATATTACTAATATAAAGGACTGCTATGCCTTATATTAAAAGTAACTAGACGCTAGCTGCTTTGTAGGTAGCTACTACAAGCCTGTAATATATAAAGACGCGTCTTAATTCTACTTTCTTTGCTAATATATAGTACTGTAAATACTCTATTTTAATTTTACTTGCTATTTATTGCACGCCCTTATAGAGGACTTTAGTTAATATAAGAAAGATTAGTTTATAATAGTACTAGACGCATTTATGCTCTATAATAAAAAGGTAAAAAGCTTTTTAAAAAGCTATTATATACACTTTCTAACTTGTACTACGCTAAGTGCTTTACGCGTTGCTTTGTTAAGCTAGGCAACCAAGAAGTAAGTCTATACTACGCTAGCTAAATTCTTCCTAATATAGCTAATTATAATATTTATAAGCCTATCTTTATAGCCTACTCTATACTAGCTGCTATCTAGCTAATACAATAAATATTAAATGCTAAAACGCTGCCTAAAGCTAGCTAGAACACGCTTGTGTACGTAGCTTAGGTACTTATAGAGGCTAAGTCTCCTAAAAACGCTACCCTCTAGCTAACCTAGCTAGGTGACAAGTTAACTCCTACGCTAAGAAAGGTAAATGCTAATAATAAGAGCAGTATTCTGCTATTAGCGTAGATACTTACTAGTAAAATAAAATAGTTACAAAAATATTAAGCCTTCTTATTACTTTCTTTATTAACTCTAACGCGTAGTAAGTAATATATAGTACTAAGTAGCTACTACAACAACGTCTTTGCTAAAGTAAATAAAAAAGTTAACAATAAATTAGCTAGAGTAGATAAAGATAGCAGCGCTAACAAAGATAATAAGAATAATAAATTACTACTAATAAAAGTAGTAATAATACTAACTAATAATAATGGCTATATAAAGTAACAGCGTATTAAAAAGCTAAAAACTTTATAAGCAAAAAGGCGCAATAGTATAAGCTTATAAGTACTATCTAATAAGGCACTTGCTTCAAAGCGTGTAGCTTATAATAGCATTACGCTTAAAAATAAAGTAATAATTACTTAAATTATAAAGTAGAGCTTAAGATTGTTAAGTAACTTTTACTTAGCATTTTTAACGCTTTACTATACTGCTTACACTTTATTAGCTTAGGCGCGTGTATTTAGTAATTAGGCTTTCTAGTACTACGCAGCCTAATTCTTATAAAACTAGCGCAAATAAAGTATACTATTTCTAGTTAAGTTAAAGAACTAGTAAGCTTTTACTTAAACTTAAACTTAGCTACTACTATAATAAAATAGTATTAATAATAAATTTTGCTTTGCCTAGAACATATGCATAAAATATAAGACAAGAACTATAGCTATAAATATTAGTATATAGTAGGCATTTGCCTTGCTAGGCAACGCGTATACTTAAAAGATTAAGTAAATCTAGCGTTAAAATAAAATAGCTAGCAACAATAAAACGCGCAACTAATATAAAAAAGGCTAAATATAAATAGAGGCTATAGAAGAGCTAATTATCTTAGTCTACTAAGTACTATTTAAGGCTAACTATAAGGCTTTTTATTAGCGCTTAAAGCTAGCTATGTAATAGCACAGCGTAGTAAAGGCTTTAGGTTAAAAAGTGCTACTAGTTATACTGCACAAAAAAGTATTAAATTATTAAGTAAAACGCGTGTTGCGCATTAAGTAAGTAAATATTTTTCTAGACTTAGTTAAGCAAGAGCGTCTTAAAATTTATAAAGTAAGTAAAGCGCTAGAGACTTAGCTAAGTTTAGAAGGCATAGCAGGCGCGCTAATTAGCGGCAAGGAAAGGCTAAGTATTAAGGCAGAAACCCTAGCGAGGATATAGGAGGTTAAAAAAGTTCTTAATAGCAAAGATAAGTAAAATAGAAGCACTAGTTTAAATAACTTAAAGTGCATTGCTTTAACATAGTTACTATTACATTAAATATTACTACTTAAGTTGTTTTACCCTCTAAACGTAGTAAAAAAGTAATAAAGTTTAGTAATAGTATTATAAAAAAGCTTTTTTTAATATTTGCAGAAGAACTATAATGTATAAAAAAATAATAGAAACAGTTATAATACTAACACTAAAAGTAATAAAAATAAAAACTAAGTGTATTACTAAAGTAAGCATAAAGTTATAAAAAAAGCTGCTTATATTATAAGTAGAGAAGCTTACAAGTTACATAGTGTGCGCTGTAAGTTACATAGTATAAACTGCAAGTTGCGTACTTTATACTACAAGTTGCATAATATATACTATAAGTTGCGTTTATAAACTTTATACTATAAGTTACGTAACATATACTGCAAGTTGCGTAGTACATGCTGTAAGTTATAGAATATATACTACAAGTTATATAGTATATGCTGTAAGTTGCGTAGTGTACGCTATATACATAGTATATGCTATAAGTTGCGTAGTACATGCTACAAGTTGCATAATATATACTGCAAGTTGCGTAGTGTATACTATATACATAGTATATGCTGCAAGTTACGCAGCATATGCTACAAGTTACATAATATATACTGCAAGTTGCGTAGTGTATACTATGTACACAGTATATACTATAAGTTGCGCAGTACACACTACAAGTTGTATAATACATACTATAAGTTGCGTAGTATATACTATAAGTTATATAATACATACTAAAAGTTGCGTAGTGTATACTATGTACATAGTACATGCTGCAAGTTACGCAGCACATGCTGCAAGTTATATAACACATACTACAAGTTGCGTAACACATACTATAAGTTACGCAGTATATACTGTAAGTTGTGTAATATATACTACAAGTTGCGTAGTACATGCTGCAAGTTACACAGTATATGCTACAAGTTACGTAGTATACGCTATATACGCAGTATTTGCTGCAAGTTACGTAGTACATGCTGCAAGTTGCGTAGTGTATACTATATACGCAGTATATACTGCAAGTTGCGTAGTACATACTGCAAGTTGCATAATATATACTATAAGTTGCATAATATATACTGCAAGTTGCGTAGTATATGCTATATTAGTAGTACATGCTACAAGTTGCGTAGTATACGCTATATACGCAGTATATACTGTAAGTTGCGCAGTATATACTATACATTGCGTAAAGTATATAGCAAGTTAAGTATTACTTACTAAAAAGTGCAGAGAATATAGTAGAGCTTACACTTTAGTATTGTTTAAAAAATAACTCTAGTAATTAAATATAACTTTTACAACTTTTGTAAAACTTTTACTTAAAGTTAATTCACTAGCAATATTATAGTATTTTACAAACTTTACTAATTATATAGAATTATAGGGATTTTTGCTAGCCTAAGTATAAGCCTAAGTTAGTATATTAAAAAGACTATATAATAGAATATCTTGTATAGCACTCTAGAAAACCTAACTATTAATAATATTACTTTAGTACTTCTTGTTGTGCGCAATCCTGTTTAGGTTACATCTCTTCTATAATTAAGCTATAACGCTTAACCTATATACTATTACAGTTACAAAATAC
This sequence comes from Alternaria gansuensis, assembly GCA_009289805.1. Classification (NCBI taxonomy): domain Eukaryota; kingdom Fungi; phylum Ascomycota; class Dothideomycetes; order Pleosporales; family Pleosporaceae; genus Alternaria; species Alternaria gansuensis. The sequence goes on along the minus strand of WBOK01000164.1, from coordinate 135,334 downwards.
TAATTTAATAAACTTTATAAAGTTACTATATAAGCTTATTAACTATTAACGCCTACTAAAAAGCTTCTTTTAACTTTACAGCTTTAGATTACTATTTTATAAAGTATCTTAATTGCCTTGCATTTTAACTTATTATAGTTTTTAAAGTATTTAGTTGCTAACGCTTTTGTATTATGAAACTTATTTATTTATAGTTAGCTTTTATATTTAGAGTTAAAAATAGGCGCTTTTTTAAATTTCTTACTAATCTTTTTTATTATTTCTCGTATATAAAGCACAAGGCTGCTCTTTACTTTTTATAAAAAAGACTAAAGCTAAAAGAACTAAAGTATTCTAGTTACTAAGTTTGCTATAAATATAGCCTAGTCTTTCTTAGTTCCTGCACTAAAGCTCTAGGCTTTAGGCATTATAGTAGAAGTTATAAACAATAATACTAGTATTAATACTAATATTAGGATTAAATTGTAGACTAGGTCTTTTAGGCATTTAGCAAAACACTACTGCGCTATCTAGTAGTGCTTTAGTATTAACTAATTACTTATTCTAAACACTTTCTTGTGCTGCTAAAATCTAGCTTTAATAAGCTAAAGTATAGTGCTAAAGGGGAGTACATAGCTAAAGTTAATTACGCTCTTTTATAAGTATAGCTGCTTAGCATAGTGCTCTACCTTAATAGCTACTTGCTTAAGGCTACTAGGTCCTGCTGCTATTACTAACTTAAAGATAGTAGTGCTTACTAGGTAAATAACTCTACAGTAGCTAAGCCTAGACTAATATATGCCTAGTAAATACTTAATTTAATATTTAAGTATAGCTACATAAATAGCCTTAATCTATTATTTTCTACTTATTGCTTTTATTTTACTATGCTAAATAGCCGCGCAGAGTACTAAAAGCTAAGTTATGTTCTAAAAGCAAAATAATTTTGCTAATAGGCTATTAAGTATATAGCTATTATATAAGTTTTAAGTAAAGTTGCGTTGCGTTTTCTACAACACAGCACTATATAGAATTATCTTTTATAATAAAAAAATAAAAAAAATTAACTAGTACTTTCTACGCTTTGTTAGTAGCTAAAAATTACACTAAGCTACCTAAATAGTACGTACTTCTATATAAAAGAAATTTTACTTTAGGCTTACAGCTTTACTTATTTTTGCTAGTCTTCTGCTAGCTATAGCGCCTTCTAGTTGTTGCTTGCTTTATAGCGCTAAGTGCTTTTATTTAAGCTGTAATAAAACTAGTATATAACAAAAGTAATTATTTATAGCTTCTATAGCTCTTATAAAACTTTACTTAGCTTTAGCCTTTTAAGACAACCTTTTAATGTAACTATACATTTTGTAGACACCTTTTTAGTAAAAAAAGATTTATTGCTAACAATAGATATCTAGGCTTATGCCCCCTTGTTCAGCATTACTAGCACGCAATTAGTATATTGCATGTTTAAACAGAAACAAAGATGTGTAATATCTCTTTAACTAACCCTCTTAACTAATAACTATTTACTGCTAACTATTTCCTCCTAACTGCAACTTCTATTGTCCTATTGCTATTTTAGCGGTGTTGTAGTTGCGGCGTTTAGTGCCTATTCTTAGATGTAAATAAACAATAACAGCATTACTATCTATATATAGCTCTTTTATTCTTAGCGGCAACTTACAAAATCCTTCTGCTTGTTAGTTTATTTTAGCTACTTAATAGCTGTTTTAATACGCTTTTGCTTTTTGTAAAGTTACTTCTAAGTCTCTTTACTAAAGTTGTATTTACGTAAGAGAAGATTACTAAAGTAATACACTTTTACTATACTTAAACTATTAATATCCGCAGTGTATATAGTGTACTAGCTAAACTAGCTTTTTATAGTCTTTGTTGTAACCTTAACATCTATAACACTAGACGCATTAAAAATGTCTTAACTATAGTTATATTCTAACCTTTACACTAACTTAACTACTACAGGGACTATTGCTACTAGCTCCTTTTTAACTAATAACGCTAGCTTTATAATCTACTACTATAGCTTCTAGTATAGTAACTTAGTAAAGTCTAACTTTACTTAATGTAAGCTATTAGTTTTTATGTTAAAAAGAAAAAAAAATAGTTTAAGCATTATATTATTTGTATGTAAGTTGTTTGTATATAGTACTAGAAAAGTGTAGAAAATCCTAAAAGTAAAAAGCAGCAAGTAAAGAGCTTTTATAAAAAAGCATTATAAGCTTCTACTGCGGTAACAGATGTGTCCTTACTCTTCTCCTCAATCTCTATCATTTTAACCCTAATTTTTGCTTAGTAGTCTAAGCTTTTCTGCTCTAAGCGCTTAGCGCGTAGACTTTATCTACCTACTGTTTAAATCTCGTTAACTACACATAAACTTTTTTTTAACTTTTGTAACTAATTAGTAGAGGGTAGCTGCTTTTTACTTTTTTTAGAAACTCTATTTTAACTACAACAACAACTACCACCTTTAACACTTTAAAGAATAAATAAAACTTTACTTATAAACTTTCTTACACTTATTAGCTTTTGTACCTTTAGCCTCTGTAGCTTATTAAACTATACTTTACTATAACAGCTAGCAGCAACTTTTAGCCTATAGTAAAAAGCAATAAAAGTAATATATATAAAAATAGGCTATCTATTTTCCTGTTAAAACTATTTTGTAAAAGCTAGCCCCCCTACGCCTTATAAATTAAGTATATTTAAGTTAATAAACAGCTATACACTCTATTTAATACTATTAATAGTCTTTAGCAGCTAGAGCATAGAGCAAACTAAGAACTTAAAAAACCTAGTAAAGTAGTAGCTCCTAAGGTAATCTAGTGCAGATACCTTTTTTGCTAAAGTAACTCTTACCCTCTTAAAGCTAGTAGCCTTAAAGTAGGTATAAATAGCGTTAATAGCCTACATAAATACAGCTACACAAAACACTAAAATGCTAAAAAAAACCTTAAAGTAGAAAGATTAAAAGAGATAGATATAGCATTATAGCTCTTCTAGAAAAAGACGTATTAGCTAGAAAATAAGTTAGAGCATAGTACTAAAACTTTAGTTAGGCTTTATTAGCTTAAAAACCTAAACTAAGAGCACTTATTTTATTTTAAAAGTATACTTTTCCTCTCTTAAAGCACTCTCTACTTACTGCCCTTTATAGACAAAAAGTATAGAATTAGCAAAGTTATTAAGAGTAGACTAGCTACGCAATTTCTGTAGTAGACAATCCTATTTAGTAGCAACTTAAGTAAATAAGTTTTTATTGTTATTAGACAGCACTAAAGCAGCAGTAGCTAAGCTCTTTATAGTAAGTAAGCTGTTAAGCTTATACTAAATACTTCTTTTAATATTTAAGTAGGCTTAAAAGTACCTATAGCTTAGTACGCTTACACTATTATACTAGTAGCTTATGTTATTTTATATAATAGCAAAGAAGTTATTTATAAAAAAAGTAAGTAGCTGTAGAGACAAAAAGTTACTATAAGCTAAGTAAAAAGTAAGTAAGTAGAAAGTAAAGTCTTAAAGTCCTTAGTATTTATATAAAATATAGTAGTAGTTAGTAAGAAAACAGCGTGCTTACTTTAAGTCTAAGTTAGAAAAAAAGCTATCTAGACAGTTATTGTCTACTGAAAGAGTATATAAAACTGTCTTAATATTATCTAAATTATACTTGTTCTCTAGCTCTTTTTGCAGCTAGTTAAGCCACTCTACACTAGTAAATAAGTTCTAGTAGTTATTATAATAAAACTTTACTGCACTAGCTTCTACTAAGCTGCTATAGAACAACTTATTTCCCTCTACGCTACTTTCTTATATAGTAGCTTCTTCCTCCGCGCTAGTATTTTTTTAAAGTTAGTGTCTTCTTATATAGCAGCTTCTCTCTCTACGCTAGTGTCTTCTTTAGAGTTAGTATCTTCCTTAGAGTTAGTATCTTTTTTTAATAGCTAGAATTAAGTTTCTTTTAGTATAGCACGTAGTTAGTTAAATATATCTATTTTAATATTAGCTTTATAGTTATACGCATAAAATGCTAGCTAGTTTTTTATCTAAAATAGGTTTTATGTGCTCTGCTATATATACTAAGGCTACCTACCTATAAATGCCTTTTAAAATATTATTTATTTATTAAAGGTAATTTTTTGTGTATAAAGGCTGTCTAATCTCTAAGATAGCTTTACGCCTTTCCCTAGTAGTTTGCCTAAAAAAAAGACCTACTTAATATAGAATGTAAAGAATTAGGTATAGTAAAGTAGCAGCATATTATATTAAAATAACTTTTTACAGTGTTTTAAACGTTTACTTTTTAATGAAAGTTTTTTATAACGTTAGTAATAAAGTATATTATAATAAACTAAGATTTATGCGTAGCCGCTGTAGCTACTTAAAAAGTGTAGTATTCTAAGTTAAATAATAGTTTATAAATATGCTTATTGCTATAAAAAGCTTACTAGTTCTTAAAGCTAATGAATATATAATTAAAAAAGTAAGTAGATAGCTGCGTAATAGGCCTAAGAGGCTGTCTTATAATAATAAGAAGATTTAGAAAGAACGATAGTATGTATTTGTCCTTAGCTATAGTAGCTTAGGAGCTAGCCTTCTTACTTTTATAGTTAATTATGTACTACCTCTGCAGCATATTAATAGCCTAGCTGCTATTAAAAAAGCAGCTCTGCATAGCTGCAATAAAGTCTTAGGCTACTTTATAGTAAGCTATTATAACTCAAGTACGCTTATAGTCTACTATACGCTAATACACTTTTAAACTTGTAGTCTTCTTTAGTATAGTTAATTTGTTAAAAGTACTAGTTTACTATTACTAGAACTTGCTTTTTTTTGCTAAAGCTGCTTTTATTAAAATTATCTTTATAGCTATTAAGTAACTTGTTAACGTAGAGCTTATTGTTGTTACTAGCGTTACTATTATTATTATTACTTAAGTTAAGAAGTAGACTAAAAGTTTAAAATTTGTTATAAAATGCTTTTAAATCTATAGTTTAATTATAAGGTAGAATAAAGTACGTGTAGAGAAAGCAGTAAAGTGGTTATTTCTACTATCTAGCAGGCTAAGCGTGAACTACTTCTATCTACCCCTAAAGGCAAGCTATAGGGGGAATAGATTATATAAAGTACGTATTACGCATTCTTTATATATACTAGCGCTAATAAAAATAATTAATAATAAAAAAGCAAAACACAAGCGTAAGAGCATTAGTAGTAAAGCTAAAGTTTATAAATATATTATTTTTATTATCTTGCTAAGGCTAGCTTTCTCTAGTATCCTACGCTAGTAGTCATATGTAAAAAAAAATACTATATCTATAAGCTAATAGGCGTTTATAGTTAAAAAAGCAAAATACTTTTAAGTACTTTGCTGCCTACTTATACTTTTATAACAGTACTATTTTTAAAAATAGTTTAGCTTAGTTATAGTAGTGTTAAGTAGCCCTTAATTCTATACCTTTATACGTAGAAATACCTCTACGTCTAACGTGTTAAATTCTTCTACGCTTCTAGGCAAGGGCATACGCTTTTATACTACTACTAATACCTACTCTTTTTGCTCTGCTGCTAGAGGGAGTAGCAATAGCTATTCTTTTTTTATATAACTATCTAGCACGTCTTAACGTTGCGTAGCAATTTACTAAGCAATAGCTAGCTAAATTATTTTAAAAAGCTGCTTAGCTGCTGTGCTAGACTAAAGCGCTAGATCTTTTACAACCTTTAGAATCTAAAAAATTAGCCTACACGCAGTTTAAGTAATAGTAAGTAGACTTAGCTTATAAGTCTCTTTAAGAATAAAGCTAGTAAACTACTTATATTATAGCGTAGGCTTAGTAAACCTAGTAACTATTAATAATATATTTCTTTACATAAAGTGCCTAAAGCGTATGCTATAGCTATTATTATTAGTGCTTAGATATTTATAGATATAGTACTTAAGCGTAATATTTATAAAGTCTTTTATATACTTACGTATATAGCTTAGAACTTACTATAACAAACCTTAAAACTTCTTTTTTACTTTATTACTATACTTAGTTTACAGCGTAGGAACTAGGTCCTTGTGCAATATAAGCTTATTATTTTTATAGTCTAACACCTTTTCTAATTCTTAGTTTACCTACTAGCTAACATAAAATATAATAATACTTATAAGCTTTTTCTCTTACTTAATAGTCTTAAAAAGCGCTTAAATATTAACAAACTAGTGTGCTAGCTTAAGAAGCATAGATTAGTATAAAGTAAAGTACATAAAATTACTTAGATCTAAAAAAAAGTCTTATTAACACACGCTAGTAGAGTAAGGTTCTACTTTTAACTTTAAACTAGAGTAAAATAGTTTTTATACTTAGTGTATACTTTATATATGCAGCAGGCTAGTAAGCTTATTCTAGTTAACTAGTTACACCTCTACTTTATACTAAGCTTAAATTTTAAAAAAAATCTCTATAACTTTGTCTAGTGCTAAAAACTAATACTAAGTAGTGGTTTAGCGTCTATTGATAAGAAATAAGTAAAAAAGTAAGTTTATATTATTAATCTTGTAGCTTGCTATCTACTTAAAAGTAAAAATATTAAAAGTAGCCTACCTAATAGATGTAAAGCACTATTTAGTGATTATTAATTTCTAGCGTAGGTTTTTCTATAGCATAGCTATTTATTAAATAAAAAACTTAATATAACTACTAAGCTAAAGTTGCTTTAGCATTTTTTACTTTACAAACTAACTAGAACTGTAAAATAGCTACTTATCTTTAAAAAATAAAGTAGTAAGCTTAGTTTATATCTAACTATAGCTGTTAGAAAGAATAATATTATTTTAATTAGCGTAAAGTTTAATACGTATATAAAGTAGAAGTATGTTTATAGTTTTATTAGTAAATTAGCTTTGCCTAGTGCGTGTAGGAAGTAAACACCTTTATTATAAATACTATACACTTACTATTGCTTTTTCTCTAGCAACTTACTAAAGTAAAAATACTCTTTAAAAGCTTCTACTTTATAGTAGCTTATAATAAGCTCTACCTTCTTTCTAATTACGCTTATTTACTCTTAAAACTACAGCTATATCTTATTTTTCTCTTTAGCGCTCTAAGCTACAGCCGCAGCACTTAAAGCTTAACTTTCTTTTTTTAAGTATTTTAGCATCTACTAAACATGCGCTTTAAAATAAGCTACCTACAACTAATAGCTTATATTTTACTAAAAAATACTAGTTTTATAAAAAATCTAGCAGAGGTAATGCTTATAAACTTTATTAATTAGTTAATTAGTTCTAAGGCTTAATTCTAAAGTAAGTATATTAATAGGAAACTTTGCTGTTACAAGTAAGAATAGCGTAGCTTAATAGTAAATAAAGTCTACTTTTTTTAACCTTTCCACAGCTATATATTGCCTTTTCTCTATTTTTATAAAAAGGTGCCCGCCTTTGCGCTTTATCGTAGTTTAGCTTCTTTTAAGAATATAAAGTAAAATACGTAAAAAAGCCTCTTTGCTTATAAACTTATAAGAGGAGTTAGTAAGTTACTAATAAAGCTACAACAGAGCTACAAGTAAGTTAAAAGTATACTTATTTTAGCATAAACCTCTTTACTTTAAAAAGTAAATAGATTCTAGCCTTACTAGCTCTTATTAGCTTATTTACTAAAGGCAACCTTGTTGCTTTGCTAGCCCCTAAGGGCAAAAAATTAGGCTACTTACCTTTAAAACCAAAAAATTAAGCTACTTACCTTTAAATATAAAGGATTAAGCTGCTTGCCTTTAAATACAAAGAATTAGGCTACTTACTTTTAGAAATAAAAGGTTAAGCTGCTTGCCCCTAAAGGCAAAAGATTAAGCTACTTACTTTTAGAGGTAAAGAATTAGGCTGCTTACTTCTAAAAGCAAAGGATTAGGCTACTTGCCCTTAAAGGTAAAAAATTAGGCTGCTTGCCTTTAAGAGCAAAGAATTAAGCTGCTTGCTCTTAAAAGCAAAAGATTAGGCTGCTTGCCTCTAGAGGCAAAGGATTAAGCTGCTTGCCCCTAAGGGCAAAAGATTAGGCTACTTGCCCCTAGACGCAAAGGATTAGGCTACTTGCCCTTAAGGGCAAAGGATTAGGCTGCTTACTCTTAGGGGCAAAGAATTAAGCTGCTTGCCTTTAAAGGCAAAGAATTAAGCTGCTTGCCCCTAAAGGCAAAGAATTAGGCTACTTGCCTTTAGGGGTAAAGGATTAGGCTGCTTGCCCTTAAAGGCAAAGGATTAAGCTACTTGCCCTAGAGGCAAAGGAGTAAGCTGCTTGCCCTTAGGGGCAAAGGATTAGGTTGCTTACATTTTCCCCTACCTACGCTTTTCTCTCTGCCTTTCCTAGTTTTCCTCTAAGGGGCCACCTAACTTTACCCCATTAGTCTAGTTTCTCTTCTAAGTATTCTATTACCCTTTCCTTAAACTACTTTCTCTTTTCTCTACCTAAAAAAGGCTTTTCTTAACTGCTCTAGTTAACTCTTAAATACTGTACTCTACATTTTCCTAAACTATTTTCTTTTTTAACTACTTAAAAAAAGCTTTTTTTAACTGCCTTAGTTAAACCTTAACTACTTTACTTTGCACGTTAACCTGTTTTAACTTAATTAGCTATACTAAGTATAATATAACGCCTGTAGATTAACTCGCGCGCTTTTCTCTTTAAAACAACGTTAATATTCTTTACTTAGCTAGGCGTGTTAACTGTCTTCCCTAAAATATACAAAAAAAAATTTAGAGTTAGTGTATGCTATATAAACTAACTAAGAAAAAGTTTAAGTAATTTTTTTTAAGCTTTAATTATAATATTTTAAACGTCTTAAAAGTTAATAGTAATATAATAGTTTTGTATAAGTTTTTTAACTTTAACTTTTTGCTTTATATATTTTTAAAGCAATATTATACAAAGTATAAGCTTGTAATTAAGGCGTATTTGTTTTACAAACTCTAATTTTAACTTTTTATGCTTACAACTTCTATACTGCAGTTTATAAACGCACTATTTTACTTATTAGTAATAAATAATTTCTACTGCTAACCTTGCAAACTAGACAGAAACGCTTACTAATTACTATTGCAGGCTACTTTTTTCTCTAGACTAATTTTAATTACTGCCTCTAAAATGCTTTGTCTTAAAACGCCTAATAAATACTTTAATTTCTTATTTAATACTAACCTCGCGTACAACATAATTAGTAAAATAACTAAAATTATTAATTTTTAGGGTTTCCTATGCGACTAAACTACGTAAGAAAAAATAGCACTTTATTAAATACTACCTCCTTTTTTATAAAGCGCTATAATTAGTCTTGCTATTATTAGCAAAGCTGTAGTACTTTTAGAACTACTATACTATAAATAGGCTACTAAACCTACTTATATTAGTTTTATACGCAACATGCAATACCTCTTTAATAACTAGATCTTAATAATTAAGATATATATTAATAACAATGCTATAGCACTAGTAGAAAATAAATAGCTAATATGCTAAATAAGGCAAAATTAAATAGCATAGATAACTTAAGTTAAAGGCACAATTATTTAAGTATTTTAATAGCTACTTATAGTTTATACTAACCTATACTAGTATATAGTGTGTTAAACCTACTTAGCGTAGCAGGAAAAGCCTTTTTATAAACATTTAGGTAATAACTTAGTTATTTAAATTTCTAATATTAGTTAAACTTAAAAAGTAGTTATTTCCTTACTTTTTAAGTTAATATTCTTAGCATAATTGCTAGATTAGAATAAGTTATATAATAGAAAAGTTTTTTTACGTTTAATAATTTAGGTTTACAAAGCAGCTAAGTAGGATACATAGTAATAGTTATTATCTAGTTTTAATTTAAATAAAATCTTTAAAGTATAGTTTTCTAGTACAGGCAAACCTTATATCTTTTACTTTATCTTTTGCCTTGTCTCTCTTACCTCGTCCTTCGCCTTGTCTCTTTTACCTCGTCTCTCGCCTTATCTCTCTTACCTCGTCCCTCGCCTTATCTCTCTTACCTCGTCCTTTACTTTGTCTCTTACCTTATCTCTCTTACTCTATTTTATTTAGCTAGATTTGCTTAACTAGTCTTGCAAGAGTTATACTAAAGCTTAACAACTTCTTACTTTTTTTTTTTCTTTTACAAACATATACTAACAAAATTTAAGTAAGCCTTGCTTAATACACTATTTTACTATTTTTAACTATCTTACTAAGAAAAATTACTTCCTATATAATAGCTTCTACCTCCCCCTCTAACTAGCTACTTTAAAAAACTCTTTTTAGCTATTACTATTAACACAACACTTACTATAGATAAAATAAATTCTTCTAGACTTAAAAATAACAATTCTTTTAGTATTTAGCAACTAGTTTACTTTACTAAAAGTTTTTTTTATAAGCTGCGTAAAAACGTTTAGGTAGGCTATATGCTAAATAGCGTAGACAAGATAAGTATAATTAAGTTACTACTAACTACTAAAGACTATGTATTTATAAATAACTATTAGTTAATTAATATTATATATAACTTTTATAGCTTTAAGTTCTTGCCTTGCTTTTTTTTAAAACAATACTATAGTTACTACAAAGAGTATATTATTTTGCTACTATAATAGAAGCTATTTACTATCTTAATAATAATGCTAAAAAAGTTAAATTATACTATAATCCTATAGCTTATAGACAAGATATATTGTGTTCTAGAAATTATATTTTATAGACTTACTTAATACTTACTCCTAGAGGCTAGTTTATTTTTAGAACTGCTGTTAATTGTAGCTACTAAAATGCTAAAACTTTACTAACTTATACTATACTTGCAGTTTAAGTTTAACGTGTAGTTAGCTAATAGTTTAGTATTAAGAGTTAAAAAACATATTTAGATAGATGTCTTTGCAGGTAACAAGTCTTACTAACTAATAGATAATTTTAATAAGACCCTACTTCTTATGCTGTACTAAGTTATAATAAGTTTTTTAGTTTAACGTAAAGTTGTAGTATTTTTAACTTTACTTTAATACAACACTACTTATAAGGCTCTACTTATTTAGTTTATACGTAATATATAATACCTTACAAAAAACAATATTCTAGATATTAAAGTGCGTATTAATCAAGACGCTATAGTTAAGGCTAAAGGCGTAGCTAGAGCAGCTACTATAAAAAATATATAGTAAGAGTACTTTAACCTAAAGTTAAATAGCAAGGTTAAGTAAGTTATTTAACTAAATAGTTTAATATGCTAAAACTAATAAGCTACAATATTATTTACACGTAAGTAATAGTTTTTTAAGTAGTTTTAAAAAGCCTTTTCTAGTAGCTGCATAGTGCTATTTTATTTCCTTTACTTAATACTAAAAGTAAGTAATTTATAGTTAGTACACTTTTTTATATACTAATTAATAACTTTACTACTAAATAAGCTAAGTTTAAAGTTGTTTAATTACTAATTAACTTTAGTTTAACGCTATACATTGCTATTAGAGGGCAAGTAGGTAAATGTACACAAACTACTTAAAATTTTAAGCTAGCTAAACTTTACTTCTACACCTTAAACACAACACTATTTTACTACTATTAACTTTTGTAAAGTGTAGTTAAACTATTTATATTTAATTATATACTTTTTATACTTTAAATACAAGCGCAACTTTAATTGCGCTATAATAACAAGATAAGAATTAAAACTATAATATAGTTTAGTGTTTCTAGGTGTCTTAAGGGGTAGCTTATTAAACTCTTTAATATTAGGCTGTAATTATAAGAACATATGCGTCTTATTCTTGCTTAGATAATAAAAAGTGTTAAATATTTACTTTATTAGAAATAGTTTAAGCTTAATTCTAATTAGCTTATATAACTTAAGGGAAGAGTTATAACTCTTATTACAGGTATAGAAGAATTGGATACTAAATAGACAGCTATAAAAAAGCTTTTTAAATGTCTTAAGTAACTGTTTTATAATGCAATATTATAGGCGCAGACGTAAATATGACATAAATAGCTATAAAAAGGCTTTTTATATTTTCTAAGTAGTAATTTTTAAATATAATATTATAAGCGCAGAAAAAGTATACGCTGTTTAGACAGCTGTAAAAAGGCTTTTTAAAGTTTTTAAGTAATAGATTTATAATACGCTGTTATAGACATAGGTAAAGGAAATACTACTTAGGTAGCTATAAAAAGCTTTTTTATATTTTTAAGTAACTACTTAATAATAAGCTGTTGTTGTGTTAGATAGTTACTGTATTAAAGCTAGTGTTGTGCCGGTATACAGGGTGATACCCAACTGCACATTAGGTTAGTGCTTAACTACTTAATCTTAAGGTATATAACTTATTTAGTATCCTACAGAAAGGGGCACTATTTATTATTTGTGCACTCCACAGCTTAGCTCCTGCAATGTACTATAGAATAGGCTTCTTCTTCTACTAATAGTCCTTACACTTGACTTATAATAAGATTATTATTTTATTAACCTTGTTCTTGTATAATCTAGCTACTAGTAATCTTTTACCCTTGTAGTAGTATGTCTTTATATACTCTAACACCCGCACGAATAGCAAAGCTTATAGGGATATACTCTACTGCTTAGTATATAAAGGAACTAGTGCATAATTATTGTAAGAACAACATAATAATTTTACATAAAACTAGAATTTAGAGGAACTTTAAAAAAACTAGAATTCTTAGAATTACTACTAGATATACTTTTAGGGGGTTAGCACTATCTTTTATTATAGACTACGTTAAGGACTTTGTTATCTAAGTTAGCCCTAACAGTAGAGAATAGCAACTAACTTTACTAATACAACTATAAAATGCATTATTAAATGCCAATTTAAAGTCTATTTAGTAAAATAGAGTTAGTAAACTATCTAGTAAAATAGAGGCAGTCTTATATATATTTAAACGCTAATCTAAAGTCTACTTAGTAAAATAAAAGTAGTAACTTGTCTAGCAAAATAGAAATAGGCTTACATGTGTTAATAATAAGAAGTAAAGGTTTTATCTAGCAAAAATTAAGATAGGACTAGAAGCTTATAACTAAATATGTCTAAAAACGCTAATTTAAGGTATTTGTCTAGCGAAAAAGAGACGTTACTAACAATTGAGATAGTATAAGTATAAATTAGAGCCTACCTAGCAAGAATTAGGGAATAAAAGAGGCAAGAATTTATATAACTACTTCTAATTAAGTACTTACTATAAAGATTTTAAAAACAAATAGCTTATTCTTTTTAAAAGCTAAACTTTATCTGCTATATTAACAACTAACTACTATTAACTATCTAAACAAAGAACTTCTAAAAGTTCTATAATACTATAAATATTAAAGAAGGATTAAAAGTTAGGTTAAGAATAGGAAAGCGAAATGCTTTTTTTTACTAGGCCTATAACTGCTAGTCCTAAGTTACTATTAACACTATTAAGCTTAGTTATTAATACTATAGCTATATCTACGTACAACTTAGTATTGTCTATAGTTTAACTAGAATATAGTACTTTAGTCTTTACTAAAAAAGATGTTACTAAATTCTTAGAAGACTTTAATAAATAAGCTAATAATAAAAGTATTTGTAATGCTATGCAAGTCTTTATTCTACTAGACTATTTTTTTAATAAAGATTAATTACTTTTTTACATCTTAAAACGTTTACTTAGATATGTAGAAAGAGATTAGTCTAAGTTATAAATAAATATAAAAGAGTAGTAGAAAGACGAAAATACTACTATTAAGATAGGTAAACGCTTTTACTTTTAAGCCTATATCTATAAATATATACAAAACTAGCTAGGGCTAGTAAAGTAGTATACTTATTTTACTTTTATTGTAGATGTAGGTATTAAGAACAAGTAAATCTCTTAAAAAGAGGAAGGCATTCTGTTTTTTTAAGATTTACTAAGATTAAATAAAAAGGTAGTTATGTATTATATGCCTGCTGCTCTTAATAGTAATAATTAGAATATGTATAAACTAGATTTAATCTATTTTTTTCTTAAATTCTACTACAAGAAGATAACTAGCCTAGATAAAATTTATTAGTTAGAGTAAGAGGGCGTAGATGCTAAAATGCGCTAGATTATATTGTCTAACTAGTGTGCGACATTTACGTTAGAGAAAGTAAGGAAGGCAGTAGTTAAAATTAGTAAAGCATATAAGAAAATAAGTACGCTAGTAAAGGTTAACTTAAAGGTAAAGGACTTTATTAAGTCTTTAGGTAACCTAAAGCTTAGATTATTTACTATTAATATGCTTATAGCTTACTTTATAACTAAGAAACTTTTAAAGAAACCTGCTAACTACGTGTACTTTATTGCATAAGCAACTAATGCTAAATTCTTAAGTAAAAGAAATAATAGTTTTTTTGTTACTAATATAAAATAAGGGCTATTAAAAAAAATAAGTAGTACATACTTATATAATTTAGAAATAAACACTCTTTGTTGTATATATAAGGTAGTAGAACATATGCTTAAGAATTGTAAGCTATACTACTCCCTAAAATAAATAAAGTAAGTTAGTTTTAACTAGGATACTGCAGCTAAGAAAGGAACTTACTACTTTAGGCTACTATATAAACGTCTAGGCAAAATTCTAAAATAGCCTTTATTAACCTAAGTCTTGTTATAGTTAAAGGCTAAGATTAGAGAATTCTTTAACGTTACTAACAACGTACTTAATTAACTTGCCTTTAGTGTAGTACTAAAGAAGTTTATAAGTAGAGACTTTTAACTAGGATTAAGGTATAGAGGTAAAGCCTCTAGTTTTGTAAACGTAGCAACTAGTTTAATAGACTAAAGTTACTATAATAATATTCTTTAGCAGTTCTAATAGTTCTAGAAACAGCTATATAACCTTGCTATAGACAAATATATTAATAGGCTTAATAATATTAATGCTGCTAATATTATAATAAGGGGCGGACAGAATGCTTTATATAACTTTTTTAAGTTAAATGCTGCTGCGCGCTTAAAGAGAAAAAGTCTTTCTCTTTACTAGAATATTAATTATGTCTAGGATAGAGAAGTAAAAAAATAAGGAAGGCTAAGTAAGAATATAAGCACCTAAAGAAGTAATTAAATAATTTAAAGTAATGTTTTAATTCTTAACTTGCAGCTTATAAATATGTAGTTTCTACAAAAAAAAGTACAGAGTAAAATACCTTTTACAAGTTAGCTTTATAATATACTATTCTTAATTGTTAGGCTGCTGTAGCTCTTTTAACAAGAAGATAATATGTTAGCTAATCTAAAGTACTTATAGTAAGGATGTAAGAAAAAGGCTATAAAGTTTATAAATATACTTTTTAACTTTAAGCTAAGAAAAATAATATAAAGTTAGCTAAACAGTATTGCAACTGCCTTAATTAGGCAGAAAGTGTAAGAGGTTACTATATTTAACTTTATAGTATAAAATAATATTTAGAAATAACTGCGTAACTTTCTAGATAATAATATTAATGTTGTAAATAGTTTAGGAATGCTTAACGTTATAATTAGTAGAGAAATTGTAGAATTTAGGTATAATTTAGCGGACCTAGAATTTTTTCTAACTGCTAATTAGCTAAACTAGCACGCAGGCTAAGAATACTTTACTAATAAAACTTTACTAATTATACTACTAATTGTAAGCCTGCATTGCAATATAATAAATATACATTAGTTAAATGCTTAAACTTAATATAAAGTATATAAGAAAGGTAATTCTTAAATTAATAAGTTAAATAACGTACTTACTAAGAAAGCACGCAAAGTTTAGCAAAGGAATAAATAAGTTTTTACTTAAATAAACTTACTAGAATACTAAGTTGTTGTTAATAGTAATCTTTTAAAGTGCTTAATTAACACTAGAGCATAAATAAATATTCTAAGACTTAGTGCTGTATAAGCATTAAAGATACTATATAAAATAATAGAGTAGAGACTTAGGCAGCTATCCCCTAGTGTTACCTTAGCTAATAGAACTTATAATCTGTTTGTTAGGACAGCATTTAACATACTTATATAAATAGAGACAGTTACTATAAAATCTACCTTTAAGATTATTACTAATGTTACTAAGTTTATAATTTTAAGAGGGCCTTAGTGTGCGTGCGTAAGGATAGTAATATAGTACAACGCGTTTAGACATATTACGTGCTCAGTTCTTTTTAAGAATAGTACTAGGAACGCAATATTTGTTATATTTAATCTATTACTAAGTTACTTTACACAGATAATTAGGAATAAAGGCCTCTAATAAAAACTTAGATAGAGAAACAGCAGGTAATATATAAATACACGTAGTTACTAACACAATAAATAATAAGCCGCAAGTAGCTATAGTAAAGTATATATAGGAAGCTGCATAGTTAGATCCTACAGTTAGATTTAGTAATTTTAATATGCTATACACAAATAATAACAAGCATAATTAGATAGTCTAGATAAACTAAGTATTTACACACGTAGTTAGACAATTAGAAGACTTTACAAAAAACTATAGTTTTAGTAAATTTTTAATTATGTGTAAGCTTAACTAATAATAATTGCAAGAAAGGCTGCTTAGTAACTTCTAATAATAATATAATTTCTATACTATGTATAAAACTGTAGACAAGAAAGTTTAACTTATTAATATCTTTTAGCAAGAGATGCTAATAGAATTTAAACAAGAAAACTAGAAAGAGAAAGCTAAGAAATAATAGCTCTTTTAAGGAAGCATCTATCATCCTAATACTAGGCTATATAATAATTTGTTTAAACTAAGATATGCTGCTTTTTTACAAGGAATAAGGCTTACTAAAGAATAAATTAATAAGCTACATATAGGAGATTATCTCTACTTTAAAGAAAAGGAGATATTCCTACATATGCTCTATAATAGAGAAGGAGCTCTCTTATAGCAATTTAAGGAATTAAGAAGAATCTATCTTAATATATGCCTACTATATAAGATATAAATAATACTACATAAAGCTTAGTAAGTGCAAGGCTTTGCTGTTCTAAAGGTATTAGAATTATAAGTAGTAGATATAGTTAATGCCTGCCTAAACTAAGGAACATAGAAATAATGTAATAGTTAGTATTGTAATCTATAGCACCTAGTACTAAAGAAAGATAAAGGTGTTTAAGAGATTAGCAATGCATAAAGAATAAATACAGTTATAATATAAGATGTAAACTTACTACTAACAGTAGATAAGTTCTTTAAGAGATTTGTAGAATATAAGATTATTTTACTTATAGACTTATTCTTAGGATACAACTAGATTATACTACATCTAGAAAGTAGAAATATAATAGCATTCTAAACGCCTATAGAACTTATACGCTTATGCATAATAGTTATAGGGGCTACTAACTTAGTAGTAGCATTTTAATAAGTTATAATAAAGATTCTAAAAAACTACTAGCTTAATATAATGCACTTTATTAACAACATTATATGTAGAGGTCTTAGGACTAACTATAGTAAGAAAGAATTAATGCTAAGAGTACAACGTTATATTTTTAAGCATATTATGCAACTAGATAGGGTGCTAGCTAATATTAAATAAGCTAAAGGTACTATTTTAAGAAAGAAGTGTTATTTTCTTATAAAAAGACTTAAAGTAGTAGGCTATAAAGTTAGTCCTTAAGGTTGCTATCTTAATTAAAAGAAAGTTAAGAAGATTATAAACTAGCTACTATATAAGAATAAGAGAGAAGTATAATTATTTATAAGCATTTATGTTTACTATTATATATAAGTAAAAAACTTTACTAAGATTACTAAACTTCTATTTATACTCCTACAAGACAACACTTCTTTTAAATAAAGAGATACACAAGATACAGCAATATATACACTAAAATAGGCAATTTATAATGCACTTATACTTATAAACTTAGAATACACTAATACTAATAACTATAAAATATTCCTTATAACAAATACTAGTTAAGACGGTGTAGGCGCTTATATAAAGCAACTTAAGGAAGACAACAAATAACATTTAGTATAGTTTAGAAGTATACTATAGTCTGCTTAAAAAAAGTAATAGCACTTAACTAAGTTAAAATGCAAAGCTGTACTATAAGCTCTTAAGAAGTTTTAGACTTATTTTTATAGTATTTACTTTACTATAAAGACTAACGCTGCAACTTTTATTACTTAATTAAATTATTTATTAACTTATAATTTAGAATTAGTTATAAATAAATAGATATTAACTATCTTCTTATAGGATTTTAACATTAAGCATATACTAAAAAAGAAGAATATTATTGCAAATGCATTGTCTAAGTATCTAAAAGCTAATAATTAGGAGCTACTTCTTAAACTTAAAGAAGACCTAGAGAAGTTTATTAACTATATAATTAGGGATGTAAATGCACTAGTACTAATAGGGCAAGCTAGGATACTTTGCTAGGAGTTCTTTAAGAAATTAAAGCAATATACTTAGTTTTTAGTTAACTTTAAAACTTTAAAGGGAATAGAACTACAAGAACTACAAGTATAGAAAAAGTAAGCATTAAACTTCTTTATATAAGATAGAATACTCTTTAAAAAGACATTAAGAAATATTGTAATATAACAAGTTATAAATAATAAAAATTTAAAAACAGCTGCAGTATAGAACATGCACACCTAAATTAGATACTAAAGAGTTAATATAGTCTACTTAATACTTATATAGCAATACTAGTAGAAAGAAATGTATAAGTAAGTGCAAAGGAAACTAGTAACTTACCTAAACTATTAACTGTAATCCTCTAAGAGAAAGGTTAATATGCTTACTAATATCTATAGTTTTGCTATTTAAAAAACTATAGCTATAAATATAGTATATATACTTTAGTGTTTTAGGAAGAAGTTTCTTGTAATTGCAAAAGACTACCTTAGCAGCTAGCTAGAAGTAAAAGTATTATTAAATAACTAGTCTAAGACAATTGCAGAATTTATATATAAAGACATTATATATAGATAAAGCATAACACGCAAACTTATAGTTAATAGAAGACTTAACTTTGCTAAAGTAGTCTTTTACCTATTAAAAACATACAAAATTAACTAAATCTAATTATTTAAATACAACTCTTAAGCTAAAAAAAAAATTAAAAAAAAATATAATCTAATTATAAATGCTCTTATAAAGCTGCTAAAACCTTAAATTAAGAACTTACTAATAGTTCTTCTTATAGACAGGATCTCTATATAGAAATAGATAGGTTACTTGCTGTACTAACTAGTTATAAGGTAGAATCTAGTACTACCTATTAAACTTGCACTACTTATATAGCAAACTTTTCTATTTAGAGAAGTATAAGACTATACATAATTACTTACTTTATAAGCAATATAGCTAAATTTTAGAAATTAGTTTACTGTAAATGCTATTGCTTGTACTAATTACATAAGAACTGCTAAGAAGAAATACTAAGATAATACTAAGAAAATACAGCATAAAGATATAAAGCTAGAAGACTTAGTTCTTTTTTAAAATTTAGTTTAAGAGATTAATATGTCTTAAGACTATAAGCTAGATATAAGGTAGCTAGGACTATATTACATCTATAATACTAAACTTAATAGAGGGACCTACTGCCTTAAAGACCTTAATAGCACACGTTTTCTACACACAACACCTAGTTAGCAATAAAAGCTTTTTTAGTAATAGCGCGTGCTAGATATTATAAAAAAAGATTAAAGAAATATAAAGTTATAAAATTTTAAGTATTAGAAATAGACTAGTGTAATAGTAAATATTCCTATCTCTTTAAACTTAACTAAGCTACTTACTAAGTTATAATTATTTTTACTTCTTGTAATAAGAGACAATCTTTATCTAAAAGTTATTATTACTAAGTGTTTTATATATAAAGAGCGCTATGTATACATACAAGACTTTAGAAACTTAGACTCTAATTCTAATACTATAGCTAGCAGCTAATAGGCTACTAAACAGCCTATTCTCTTAGGAAGAAAATACTTTGCTATTAGTATCTACTTTTACTTTTAGCTACTTATTTATAAATTTCTTATATTAAATACAAAGACTAGTTACCTAGCCTATAAATTCTAGGTGTGTAGTAAGTACTTAGATTCTGTAGATTTTTTACACCTTAATACGTAACTTAGCGTTTATGCTATAATAGAGAATTTTTATTAACTTTTTTTAGTAATTAAAATATAATTTAAACTATTTTATGTATTTTAACTTAGTTACTTTAAAGACAAATTACTTGTAGAGCAAACTATTACTTTCTCTTTTTTAACTTTAGCTAATTTTAAGCCTTGCATGTTGTAATTAAGCAAGCTAGCTTACTTAGTTAACAATAACTAATAACTTTTAAAGCAATAACCTTTTATAGTTCTATAATAATAAAATATATATAGAAGCTAGCAAGCGCTAGCTTAATGCGCTAAGAACTAGTAACAGAAACTACAACTACTACAGCACTATAAAAGCTATAAGATTTAGTTAAAGCTAAGATGTAAGCGTTCTTAGTTAGTAGGCGCAACAATAATAGCAACAAGCTAAAAAGTAATATTAGCTTAATAACTTTTTTAGCTACTTTAGGATTACGTATCTAGAAGTATACTACTACAATTAAATTCTTGCTTATCTTTTATAAGTTAGCTTGTAACTACTAGCTTTCTTGCTAGTAAAACTTTAAGCTACTTTTCTAGCGCATTGTTAGATGCTACTTAGGCCGCGAGTACAAAGAACCTAGCGTGGTAATCTTCTGTAATATAAAGAAAGGCGTACTATAATATACTAAGCCTAGTAATTTTAGATTATTAGCAGCACTATAAAAACTTAAATAAAAGTTTACTGTTGCAGGTTCTTTTACTAGGAGGAGTAGTGCTAGTTAGCTTAGCTAAGTTGCTACAAGTATATAGTATTAGCGTCTAAGCTTAAAAGCTATATTAGCTTAGTGCTAGCAAATTTGCTAAAAATAAAAGGCTTTATAAGCTTTAACTTTTACAGTTAGCAGCGTAGGATATAGAAAGTAGGCAGAACGTATTACTTAAGGCTTAATACTAAAAGCTGCTATTATTTTATATTTTTTAATATTAGACCTTTAGCACTTTGCAAACAGCAATAGTATTAGCGCTAACTTTTTAGCTCTTAAAAAGTTTTAACATAAGCAGCTGATATTATAAAAATAATATAAACAGTACTTTCTAAAATAAGTACAACTTCTTTAATTTATCTACTCTTTTTTTGCTAAAAAAAACAACTTACAAAACTTTAAGCAAATTATTACTTATATATAACTAGCTACTATTAGCTTACTTATTAACACCTATTTATAGGCAACAAATGGTACTAATCCTAGTACTTATAGCATTGCTTATATTAGGAAGATTACTAATTAAGATATTAGTATACTTACTAAACCTAACTGTCTACTAGAAGGATTTTAATATAAAAAACTTAAAAAAGTTTTTAACCAAGAACAATTTGTGCTAGGCTATGGATACTTTATTATTAGAAATCTAGAGAAGGGCAAGATTAACTAAAGCGTTTTCTAGTCTACTACGTTTAAGAACTATATACGCCGCTTTAAAACACTTAATTTTTAGCGTCTTTTTTTTAACAAAATTACTAATTAGTTAGCTAATAAGTATTTCTTTGATTAATTAAAAGATTAACGCTAGACTCGAGTAGGCCTTTACTAAGTATAAGTATTTTTTTCTAAATAACACTACATCTAGCAATATCTAGGCTATAAGACAGCCTAAATTCTTAAAAAAGAGAGGAGATGCTATATAATTAGTGCCTGCTTTTATCTTTAGCTGCTTATTTACTAATTTTCTATAAAAAATTTAAGTATAAGCTGCTAAATTTATAGAATCTAAGTGCTCTCTAAACACTTAGATTTTATAGACCTATAATACCCTACTACTATACTAATACTACACCTAATTTCTTGCATTTACAAAGCAACAACTAATAACAATAATTATTTTTATTATAAAACTTGCTTATTTTAGCGCGATATAAATTCTGTTTACCTTTACTTTTTCTTACTTACTAGCAGTATACTACTACTGTATATAAAGTTAAACTACAACTTTGCTAAATAACTAACTCTTTTTCTACACTAACTTTACTACTTTTATGCCTAAGTATTGTTCTTTAAAAATAACTATTACAGCAATATTTCTCTTCTTAGTCTAATAGAGGCTAAGGATAATATACACACTATTAATAAAACTGCTTAAACAATATTTTAGCCTCTATTAGATAAGGCTTAAGGCAAGTAGCTATAGTAGTAACTACCTTAGACTCTAAGTCTATTAAAAGTCTTTAAAGACTTAGAAGTAAGTTTAAGAAAAAAAAAACTATATTATAAACTAAACTTTTAGAGTTGTCTAGTATTAAAACAAGGTACTAGAGCTTACAAAACTTAGTAATAGTATTAAAGTTACTAATATTAACACTTTAATAGACAAGATTTTTTTAAATGCTCTGCGTTAATAGCGCATGATTATAAATTAATAGTTTAATAGTGCTTTATACTAATTTAATCTTATTCTTAAGGTTATTTTAGGAATAGGCAATTTTTATGCTTAACTTTAAAGACTTATAGATAAATATAGTAGTGTTAAAGGTTTCTAGAAATACTATCTAATTATTAGTGTAGTATCTTTGTTACAAGATAGAAGAGCTAAGGAACTAGGTAATATAGTCTTAATAGTAAAGAAGCTAGTAATAGAATTTATTACAAAATGTGTTAGTATCTATATGCCCTGCATAATACTTAATTACTAAAGATTTATAAATATAGCTTTTATACTACAATATATAGATCTTAAAAATACTACTTACTTTTTTTACGCAGCAGCACTACACTGTCTTAATATAAAAAACAAAAAAAAAACGCTATATATTGCTAGCAGACTAGGCAACTATTAAGCTACTATGTAAAGAAATTTGTGCTTTTGTAGTATAAAACAGCCCTTATAGTAAATAGCTACATTTAAATATTAGTAAATAGCGAAAAGAAGACTTATGTAGGATTACTGCGGCTATAAAAGTTAAAAAGAATAATATAACTTATAGCGCGCAGAAACTACGCCCTAACGCTAGGGTTAAGGACAATAGAGGGAATAGTAACTCCTACTATGCTTTCTAGCAAAACATCTTTAAGTATATAGCTATATTTAAAGACTTAAAAACTAATTAGCTTTACTTAACGTAATTTTTCAAAGACATAAATTACTATAAAGCAAGAGAAGTGTAGGTGCATTTAATATATAGCGTGCTTATTTTAATAGCTACAGAAATTAAAAAACTTTATTTAAAGCTTAATTTATTAATTGCTATAGTAACCTTATAGTATCTAAGACCTGCACTCTAAGGAGTTGTAGTCTATTAATTATAACTAAGCAACTAAGGCGATTCTTAAAAATGTTAGTAGAAAGTAGAGCTAATAGTTATATAATAGTTAAGGCATTTAAACTTATAAGTAAAAAGACTGTTATTTGATAAAGGTGTAATACTGCTAATATTTAGGCAGGACGTGTAAGAGCTAGGACTAGTAACTAACTAGTTTCTGCTTTACTTTCTTTACTAAGCTCTTGTGCTTTAAAGGCAACACTAGTATACTAATAAGCAGCTATATAACTAAATACTAAGCTTAATAATACTACTTACGTAGATAAAGAGCCTAATTTAATAAACTAAAAGACTAAAATTTTTAAAGCAGAATGTTACTATATAAATTCTACTTTAGTGTTCTTTAAGCTACTTAAGCGTACTTACGCAAAGAAGCTAATTATAAATCCTAATTATGTTAAGGTTATTAAGAAATAGTATTAAGAGGTTAACATTAAATAACTACATAACTCTAACAACCTATTATATAATTAAGTATACTTTATTTATAAGCGCACTGCTACAAGTGTTATAGGTCTATTTAAGAGAGCTCTGCTTTTTAATATACTTAATAAGTGTCTGCTCTTACTATATATAGGACAAAGCTGTTAGCAGGAATTTAAATTTAATTCTATTATCTCTAAGCTTTTTACTAGCAAATATTGCCTAACTAAGCAAGATAAGGATTTACTAAGCTACTAATATTAACTAACTTAACTTAACTTCTACCTTATTCCTACTTAGGATAAGATTATTAACACTCTAAAGTTTTAACTATAGGTAGAGGAATTCTAACGCATAGAAAGCATTATTACTAACGCCTACACGTGGCTGCAACAGCGTAGCAATCTAAAAAACATTATTATAGAAACTTTTAAAATGTATAAGTTCTATTTATAATATATAAATAGAATGCTAAACTTTAAGTAGTTACGCAAAATGTACTACTTGCTTATTTAATAAGCTATACGCATAGACTTAGAATACTAGTTATAATATGTAATGCTTTGTAAGAAACACACTCTAATTTTCTACTTTTACTACGCTAAGTTTGCTAAAAAAGGTAATTAGACATACTTTAAGTATATTAATTGTAACCTTAAGAGTACAATAATAGAGGGCCTTAGTGTAGAGATAATTTAAGGCAGTGTTTTATTTAATAATAAGAATATAAATAACTACATAAAAATACTACTAAAGTTTTATAAGTATGTGCTAGCTTACCTGCAGTAGCGTAAGGATACAGGTATTAAATTGTTAAATAGTTTTATTAAAAAATAAGAAGATAAGACTAACTAGCTAAGAAATTACGCAAAAGGTAGTTTCTAATGCTAAATAAATAAAGTAAATTTGCAAGAAAAAATAAGCTTAAATTTAATTACTTTTTTTACTTTATAGATTTACTAGGCTAACTACTTGCAACTTCTATACTGTGCTTTTTTAGTTTATTATAGTCTAAGATAGTGTAATAAAAGTGCCTGTAATAAGAACTTATAAAGAAATTTGCAAAGTACACTATAACCTTACTACTACTTTTTATACTTTTTCTAGTTACTTTAATAAGTTTTAAGGAATTAACTAGCTGTTCTTTGTAGATATATATATTAAGTATACATCTTAGATTTAGAAAGCCTTTATAAAGTAGGCTAAAAAGGATAATTCTCTTGTCTGTAAGAAGCTAAATAACATGCTATAGAACTTTACTAAGAAATAAATTAACAAATATATTAAAGAACATTATAACTATATTATATAACAAATTCTTAACTTATAGCTTATAGTATAAAAGTTAAAGAAAAGCGCCTTTCATGTTAATTCTATTTAAGGTTTTTTTAACTAATTATACTTCTCTAATAATAAAAAGAACCCTCTACATATAATAAAGAACTAGGATAGATATAATACTAATTTCTTTTAAGCTTATTCCCTCTAGCGCCTTTAAATAAAACTTAGCCTAGAAGTAAATAAGTGTTAAATTTTTTAAAAGAGCAAAAAACTTATTATACTCTCTTTTATACAGCGTCTTCTACGTGCTTATTCTTAATTAAGAACAATAATTTTAGATAACGTTTCAGTACCCTCTACTCTAACTAGGCAGCTTTACTATAGCTGCCTCTAATTAATATCTAAGACTTAAGCTTCTGCTACTACTACTACTACACCTGTGCCTAGGCTAAGCACTTTAGCTACTGCTTAAAAACTTTGTTAAAGTAAACGCTTAAAGAAGTAAGAGATAAGAAGATAGTAAAGATGTGCCCCTAATAAGTGTGTAGAGAGAAAACTGCTAAATCTATAAAATCTAGGTGCTCTCTAGACACCTAGATTCTGTAGCTACTACATAGGTATGTAGTCTATTAGTACTAGGCGGCGTCTTTAGTAATTAAAATGTATTTTTTTTGTTTATTTCTTTTATTTTTGCTGTGTTTCTTTTTATTCTTTCTACAGAATTTAAAGCTTAATAGAGCTAAGCTTACAAGAAGAGGAGGTTTGTGCTAGTGCATAAAGTAATACCTAACTGCATATTAAGTTAGTGCTTAACTACTTAATCTTAAGGTATATAACTTATTTAGTATCCTACAGAAAGGGGCACTATTTATTATTTGTGCACTCTACAGCTTAGCTCCTGCAATGTACTATAAAATAGGCTTCTTCTTCTACTAATAGTCCTTACACTTAACCTATAATAAGATTATTATCTTGTCAACCTTGTTCTTGTATAATCTAGCTACTAGTGATCTCTTGCCCTTGTAGCAGTATGTCTTTATACACTCTAACACCCGTACAGTGTGTTTAACTTTTAGCACTTTTTTTAACTTACTATAATAGAAACAGCACGCTCTTTTGCAATACACTTAGTATACTACATAACATAATTATTAAATATTAAAAAAGGTAGAAGTAATGCAAATACGTATATGAAACTTTGTTTTTTTTTGTTTTTTTTCTTGTTCTATAGTAGTTATATAGGTTGTTAACTGTAGTTGTTATGTTAGATTGTTTCTATATTAGGCTTAGTATATTTAACACTAGGTGTTCTCTCTGCGCTGCTGCAATAGCTGCTGCAACAGAAACAGTACGCTCTTTTGCAATACACGTAGTATATTACACAACACAATTATTAGATATCAGAAAAAATAAAAGTAATGCAAATACGCATGCGAAACTTTTTCTCTCTTTTTTTTTTAATTTTTACTATAGTGTTGCGATAGTTAGGCGACAGTCGCGTGATAGTTAGGTGACGGTCGCACTTGGTGTTCGCACCTGTACATAACCCTAAGGCCTCTATACTATTATTAAAGTGCTTAATTTATTAAATTACTCAAGTGCTTAATTTATTAAATTATTAAAGTGCTTAATTTGTTAAATTATTTAAGTGCTTAGTTTATTAAATTATTCAAGTGCTTAATATTTTAAATTGTTAAATTGCTTAATTTATTAAATTATTAAAGTGCTTAGTTTATTAAATTATTAAAGTGCTTAATTTATTGGAGTTCTTAATAAGTGCGCTAGGAGTATATATCAAGTATATTAAGTAAGACGAGAATTGAAAAGAAGATACTAGAAAATTTCTTTATTACTGTAGCAGACATTACCTTGTATACACTACCTACAATAATTATATATTCTTACCTTTACCTTTAAAATTTTTGAAAAACAATAATAAAATTTAAGAGTTACTACAACAACAGTACAGAAATTTAAACATAAGATATATAATAGCTTACAACGCGTTTAATCTACAAGTAACACGCGCCTTAAGCGCACATAAGTTGCACGTAGAACACGCTTCTTATTATGCTATTCTCTATGCACAAGTTTAGAGTTTTGATAGAAGGCTGTTAGGACGTTAGCCTAGAGAGGGGGCCTCTATTACAGATAGTTGCGTGTTAGCTAGATCTGCTAAGCTTACTTATTATTAGCTTGCCTACCTTCAATTGTGCTTATAAGGGGCTCCTGACCTGCGATAATACTTGCAGGTATTATTGCTTAAAATATACACACGTTATTATTTAGAGCTATCTTTTAATATCTTCTGTAGTGTAAAGTAAGTACTATTGCCTAAAGCTACCCCTTACATTACTAGAACAAGTGTAGTACACGCTGTAAACAGCCTAGGTTAGTGTGTAGTGCTACTAAAAGCGTAAGTTAATAAGTTAACTATACTATTGTTAGTAAATAGTGCTGTTAACAGCGTAAGTTAGTATGTTAACTGCAATATTGTTAGCGTATAGTGCTGCTAATAGTGTAAGTTAGTAAGTTAACTACACTGTTGTTAGCGTGTAATTGTTACGTAACTTATATAGTAAGTTGTAGATAATATTATAGAGCTTACAGTATAGTATTATTTAAGGGATAACTCTAGTTGTTAGGAGGTTACTCTAACAATCTTAAGCTAAACCCTAACTTAGGGTTAATTTGCTAGCAATAATTATATGCTGTAGTATCTTATAAACTTTACTACGTATTACAAGAGATTTTCTTAAGCCTACCTGTAAGTTACATTAAATTACAAGTAGTTTTTGCTAAAGAAACGCAAATTAAGTTTTTAAAGAAATAGAGTTCCTAGCTTATGCGCGCGCTAAAATTTTAGTGGGTAAAGCAAAGAAAGCGACTTAATTTTGTTAAATAATAGTGTAACGTTGTAGTTATAATTAAGTTAAAGTTGTAACTAAATTGGGGCTTACTCAGCTTATCACAGCCAATTATCACAAATATATAACAACCTAACTTTTACCTAATTACAACCACAACTACGCGTCTGTGCGAACTAACCACAACCTACGTCCGTGCGACTACAACCTAACCACAACCTAATTTTAGCATAAAACAATTAGGTTGTAGTTAGGTTACGTTGTAGTCTAACGTAAGCTGACCTAACTACAACCTAACCCTAACCTATTTACTAGCGTACATATATGTCCTTTATCGCGTTAAGTAATGCGGGCAGGTTTTAAAGGCGGCGCGCAGTTATTGCAGCTGTTAGTGTTCTTTATATAGCTAGCGCGTTAGACAGCTGCGCAACTGATAAAAACTCTATATTTTTAGTACTTTAGTGCAACGCCCTATAATAGTAAGTAATAAGTAAAATAGTTGAAAAGAGAACATTTAATACTAGTAAAGTTTTCTAATGCGTTACTTTGATAGAAATTAAATAGAAAGTATAGCAGGGAGTGCACACGGGTTATACCTTATTTTATTTATAATTAGACTAGTAAACCCTAACGCTAGTCTGATTTAGCGCAGGGAATGCATACCCCGTCGCTTTATATAGAATAGGTAGTAGGTAGTTGTCGCAGTAGTTAATGTTCCTTTGGCAGCTAGCGCGTTAAATGGCTGCGCGACCTATAAGAACTTTATATTTTTAGCGCCTTATTGTAATACCCTGCAATAGAAAATCGAAAATGTTATAGTTTTAAGGATAAGTTTTAATTGTTAGAAAATGATTGCGCGTAAAAAACAACAAGAATAAGATAGGAATACTTGCGAAGATATCAAACGAAGATACCCCCTAAAGTTCACGTTTCGGGTTAGTCAACCCTAACGCTAGGCCTATCTCAGCGCGAAGAAAGGTATCTTCGTCGCCTCATATAGGGTAGGAAGATTTGAGATGTAATTCGAGCCATCAACTGTAAATTCACCTCTCGCACGGTTATCTCGTGCCAATCTATTCCAAGCTTAGTCTTTGCTATACAAAGAGGTGTAAGTGGGCATCAATCCATCTCACCCTGTTCATCCGTGTAGATATCTCGAAGTGCGGCAACACATTCGTCTGACACAACCTTCGTAACCTTTGTCAGCTGATGGGTCAACTAATGCCTCGGGATCAACTTCATAAGGTGCGTCTCATTCGTCCCTGCCTCGAAACCTTCCATACCGGGCAAGTAGTCAATGTGATGCGCACTAATTCAGGGCCATTATTTTCTTCCACCAACATCGAGAACTAGGACTGCAGGCATTAGGAGGGACTTAAATGCAATATTTGCGTGTTTATTTCGCTTGTCATTTCCTATGCATAAGAGCCACGAAACACTTGAGTACATCACAATGTTATGTTTGAACAATAAGATGAGGGCAGTGCTAGGACTTGGTTGACCAAAGCATGACTTCTTTTGACAAATCACATGCACTCCTACATCCCCTCCATGCTAGTGTTCCACGAACGGAAATAGCATCATTAATAAAGTCCCTCCCCATGTGACGGAAAACCCTGTGTGCCGGAAACAGCCAATGAGACAGAGTATCGTGTCGGAAAAGATGCTGTCCCTGCCCTCTCATTGGCTGCTTCCGGTACACAGGGTTTTCCGTCACACAGGGCATGACCTTAGCTCAGAATGCAACTGCTCGAACAGTGCATACTCATCCCAAATATCCCAGATTACTGCAGTAGAACATCCATGCTGAACAATATGAACGGATAACATTGCGTCTCACTATCGGTCCTTTCCGAGCTTTCAACACAACATCAGAACTCACGTCGCATTGATCGGGATCCTAGTCCGACCGATTCTGCTGCAGCTCTTCACACATTAGCTCCTGGTGACTGGACGTGCATGATGCAACGCAACTAATCCGGAGGCAGATCATATGAGTGCCTGCACATGATACTGTCGCCGAGGCATTGGCGTGACTAATTGGGCATGATGGGTGCGCCATGGCCATATGCTCATCTAACTTGACGGATAATGTTAATCATTGTGCCAGGTGTCATATCGTTACGTAATTGCGAGAACTAGGTCAATTAAGGACGTTCAGAGGTAGCGCGTGATATGACCCCAATTCATCCCTCAGAGCGTGCAGTATAGCATTCACGAACGTCGAGAGCACAATTTGGTATTCCTTCAAGGGTTAAGATAGCAAAGATGCCATCCTTTACATTGGAACTATACCTCTATCGCGAATCTGCGTTCGAGACTACACTAATCATTGTGGGGTTGATCACAGTCATGGCTGTAGTGGCTTTTCTGATCTCTGCTAAGGATACGGCTCTGGAGTCCTTACCAATGGTCAACAAGCCAATCCTTGGATCGTTCTTCACCATTCTCGCTCAGGTATGAATGGAGGTTAGGTCTCCGTATATGGACTGTTACTGACATTACTCACATAGTGGAGATTTATCTATCATAGCAAAGGCATCATCGAAGAAGGCCAGAAAGAACACCCCAACAAGCCTTTTCGGCTCTGGACAGACTGGGGGGAGGTTCTCATGCTGACACCTCAGTACGCTCACAATATCCGCAACGATTCTCGTCTCAGCTTCACGAAAGCTGTGAGCTTTGACGGTCACGCAAACATTCCCGGTTTCGAGACCGTCAGATTGATCTCACATCCAGATAACTTGATCCAACTCGTGGCCAGAAAGCAATTGACTCGACACCTTTGTCAGTGGCAGGACTCTCGCTTGAGAAACAAACGCTGATGGCAAGTTGATAGCTGCAGTAATTCGACCCCTTTCTAGTGTTACTGAGGAAGCTTTAGTCAAGAACTTTGGACACTCTCCAGGTGAGTAGCTAGTGTTCAACGGAATAGAATGTATCAGTTAACAATTATCAAATGAGATTGGAATGAAGTCAATCTGAAATGCGCTGTTCTCGACATCATTGCGCGCTTGTCATCGCGCATCTATTTCGGAGAGCTACTGTACCAGAACGAGAAATCGCTGTCAGTAGTGAAGAATTATGCCTCAATATTCTTCACGGCAAGTTCTGAGCTGCGAAAGATACCCTGGATTCTCCGCCCACTTGCCCACTGGCTAGTGCCATCCTGTCAGGCCCTCCGGAACGAGAGAGCGAACGCACGTCGTATCCTAAAACCCTATATTGATCAGCGCCGACGACTCAAGGATAAGGCTCGAGTGGCACAAACATCACCGCCCGAATTTGAAGATGCCATAGAGTGGGCCGAAACTGAAGCCCGCAATAACGGGTCAAAGTACGACCCAGCCACCTTCCAACTAACGCTCTCACTTCTCGCGATACACACAACATATGATCTTCTTGAGATGTGTATGATTAACCTCGCAAATTCTCCTGACTGTGTTAGTGATCTTCGCAAGGAAGTCGTATCTGTGCTTCGTAAAGAGGGCTGGACAAAGCATGCGCTTTACAATATGAAGCTTCTCGACTCTGCGATCAAGGAATCTCAACGCCTTAAACCAGGAAGTATTACATCTATGCGCCGATACGCTACTTCCGACGTTACTCTAGACGAAGGGCTTGTTCTTAAGAAAGGAGGTCGGCTAAATGTCCTAACCTTGCACCGATCACCAGATCTGTACAGTTCGCCTAATACATACGATCCATATCGTTTTTACAACATGCGGAAACAACCTGGCAGGGAGAACTGGGCTCAGTTGGCGTCACCTTCCGTTGAGCACATGGGCTTCGGGTACGGAGAACACTCGTGCCCTGGACGCTTCTTTGCGGCCAATGAAAT
Source organism: Alternaria gansuensis (assembly GCA_009289805.1). Classification (NCBI taxonomy): domain Eukaryota; kingdom Fungi; phylum Ascomycota; class Dothideomycetes; order Pleosporales; family Pleosporaceae; genus Alternaria; species Alternaria gansuensis. The sequence continues at coordinate 103,557 of WBOK01000164.1, read as the reverse complement.
CAAGGTAGCTCTTGCTCATATCTTAATCAAGTATGATTGGAAATTGGTCGACGATGCAGGGGCAAAGACTGAGACGAAAGGTATGATTGAAAAGGCGAGTGGGACAGTCAAGATACATGTGAGGAGGCGAGAGTACTTCGATAACATCATTGACATTGTGTGACTAGTCGCTTGCTATTGATGCGCCAAAACATCCATAGCATAGGTAGAAAGCTACAATGGTACAAATTGAGGTTCCATGAATCCTTTCTGATAGAGAGCTAGAAGTCACCATGAGATTCGTAACAAGCGCTGCAAGTCTTTCAAAACCCTGGGAGATTGATGTGCCGTGCTGCGTTATCTACTGCTTAAGTCCGAGAGTAGAAGTAGTGGCTCCATCTCTACTTCCCTCTAAATTTCATTCGGGTTACCGTCTCAAGCTGGCTTCTTGCAGATCAACGGGCCGATCTTTGCAGTGCTCCGTAAGGGTCGACCGTGCATGTAAGCGCCCTAGGCATACGGCTAATGTAGTGTTGTTGAAACATCGCCGATAAGCTCATGTAGGGCATGCCCCTGTATACATCAAGGTACTTCAGCTCCGTTTCTGCATGATGGGCTTGTGGTTAATTAGGTATTTTGGTGCTCTAGACTCGTGCTGGTGGATGAGAAGAGCAGCTGTCTGGATCAGTCCTCAATACAAACCAACCGGCCGAGATGCGGGGACTTGTGCACATAGGGGTCTACGCTTGTCTGAAAACTATGGAGTGAAATAGCCATTTACGACATTCGGAATTGTGTGAGGTCTGGTGAAAGGTTGCAGAAAAATCTGGAGCATTGATTAGATTTCTCGGAAATTGATCGCCGAGTGAGGACTTTGCCACGTCAAAGTCTCCTCATGGTTTACCGAGCTGCTAAAGCTACCAAAACTACCTAGTTACATCGTGTCTCGACATGATTTGGACCTGCGTACATCTCGCCTTCTATCACTGGCTGTAGATGGATGAAGATGTTGTGTGGGAAATTAATGTTACTTTGGGTACGTGACGTTCATTATTTAGGTCAATGCGGGTTGAATGTTTTGCAGCACATTGCAATTCTGCTGTAGGTCAGAAAGTCCAATAGAACGCCCGAGGGCTGTACCAGTGACGGTAGGGAGGGAACGCGTTATTTAGAATTGTAATTTTCACTCGGCGTTGAGTCGGTCGGCTTTACCTACCGTACTCTCGCATACTGCTTAATCCTTGCTTAGCCTCGACTATAGGAGTAACCCAAAAAATCGCAACGTTATGGCGAGGATGCAGACAGCCTTGTCGTACGATAACGCTAATATATTTTCTGCTTCACGGCCGTGTTTTGATAGTCGAGCACCGAAGAAGAGGCCAATCACGCCATCGCTTTTTCGTCATGAGAAATCTACCACATATCAGTACCTTGCCTAATGAGGTCAATCCTTTCACAAACATCTGGTCAGCTTGTCGACTCCGCATTACAGCGGCTCAATGCCTGCCGATGTAGCACCGGTAGTGCATTGGCTTTGCTACCAGTGAGAGATCTTCACTTCTTCGACTCGCACACAGTTGATCGACACCAAGAACCTCGTGCAACCGTCGAGTACCATGTTTTTGAGAATATTGTGCATATGAATTGGTTAGACGAACTCAAAGATATCCCTGGGCGCTTTAGTCACATCTTCTAGGTAGCATACTCATTTTTCACTGCTCATAACCTTTCCAATCTCAAATTTCACTCAGAATGTCACAAGGAACTCAGACCAGTGTTTTGGAACAAGAGCTTCTACCCTCGAGTATGATTATTGCCAACGAGCGCAACCACGATGTGCATGATGAATGTTTCAAAGATCGGAAGCAACCCGGAGGCATTCTGCCACATGCTCACTCGAAACCATCGAGTCCGTCGTCCCCTGCACAATTTTACCCTCCCAATGGTCACATTAATTGTCCAGGTGATTCCAAACGACCAATTTCTTCGCCGTTAATTACCAAAATTGTGGACAAACGCAAAGAGCAGCTCCCGTGGACGGAGAACAAAGAAAGGGTTCTGATGGGTTCATATGACTATCTTGCAAACCACCCAGGAAAAGACGTTCAAGGTCAATTCATCGCCGCATTCAACGTTTGGCTGCAGGTCCCCTCAAAGAGTTTAGATGTGATCACGAAAGTGTTAAAACTTCTTCACACTGCCTCCCTACTGTATGTATCATCCCATGGCTTATTCTGTGTCTTGCTGAATGACATTGCGATGCCAGGATTGACGACATTGAGAATTTCTCGATACTGCGTCGAGGGATCCTAGTGACTAATAGTGTATTCGGTATTGCACAGACCATTAATTCTGCGAACTACGTATACTTCCAAGCTCTATCAGAGCTGAATACTCTGAACAATCCGCAGTTGATCGATATTAGCAGAAGCGGCGTTATTGTGCATGTAGAGCAGAGATGCTACGTTGTACAACAAATTGTACGTCTTTAGGCAGTTTCTTAGTAATTTCTTTTTAAAAGGCTAGAGCTTTTAATGTAAGACGATGAGCCTTGTTAAGTCTGCCTTACTTAACTTATATATAGCTAACTGTTCCAGAGACAGATCCTCTACATGTGGAAAAGAACGGATCTCGTAGCTAAGTTTTTGTAGTTTTTCTGGGTGGGAAAGGAGCAGGTAAGTTATTCCACTGAGTTGAGTTGCAGTGGTCTCTGTGCCGCCACTCATGAATACAGCGGCATTAGCATGAATCTGGCCCTCTGTCAAAAGACCGGCTTCGTTGGCTTCTACAAGATTCCAGATGTCTGGCTCTTCTCGATTCCGTGCCAGGCGCTCATTGAGAAGGTTTGCAGAGTTTTCAAAATGTTGTTTCCGTGCATCGTCGTCCTGCCTCGATATGAAAAGGCCACTCAATGGTCGAAAGATTCGATAGAAACGCACTGCCACGAGTAGGTTGGTGGCTTTGACATATCCATAGACGATTTTCAACCAGGGGCTAGGCTCTCCACTGTCGAGCATGCCAGTGGCCTGCCCGAATGCGAGGTTACTCATGATGTCGAATGTCATAAAGTTGTACATTTGAACCATGTCGATACTGGCTGATGGTCTTTCGGAGACGATTTTCTCCATGTTTTGAATAAGTTTATCGACATGACGACAGAAGAGCGGCTCTTGAAGCTTCAATGCACGATCAGAGAATGCGCTGGCAAAGATTCGTCTGACCTTTCCGTGGTGCTTGTCGGTTGGTATGTTGTTGATGCTGTATTCGCCTGCCTTTCGAGGCTTGGCATAGAATCGCCAGTCTTTTGCATTAGTCTGGTGCGAAGCGGTACGATGACCGTAAATATCTTTCCATGCTTGTGGGTCGGTGAAGCTGAGAAAAGTCGGGCCAGTACGCACAACTAGATGTAATTAGGCAACTGACTCCGATTAAGCATTTTGTGCCTTACTTGGACCATATTCGTCGTGCAGTTATTTATGCCAGTGCCGAGAATCTCCCTTCATGCGGTAATAAAGCCAGGGCATGTAGCTGGCTGCAGCGAAAGTTGGGCCAGGAACTGTTGTGAGGTTGCCATCAGTACTGAGCCAGCTGGCTATATCAACACATACAATCGCGGAGCCCATGAAAATGAACGTTGTATATATACGTGGCTGTTATCCATGCAAGAAACTAAGTAGCAACTCTATCAGTAATTACGTACTAGCCACGGTGTAAAACAGGTCGCAGACTCACCACAGCCACTGCAGTGGGCACTATAATCGATATGGTACTGTAGCTCATCGTCTGGAGCGTAGATCTCCATCCACGGAAGAATTCGAAGATTCGGATTTCGTCCATAATTGTATGGGGATTAAAAGCTATAATGAAGGCACTTTCATTCATTTAAGTGGGACGCTGCTTTATAAACGGAACCATCGAAAGTAACATGCCTCAAAAGAGGAAGAAAGTAGCATTACATGCCGAATTCGACCGCAACGATTTGTCAATACCTCAGGATATGCCGCTAGTGAGGTGCAGCGTCTTATCTGCGATGTGAATATTGATTTACCGTCGTGGCGGGACCTACATAAGCTAGCAGGGCTACATCCGGGCTACAGAGCTTTTCCAGCCGTTGTCGAGCCGAACCTTGATCCTGACTCTATATTCACCCGGCGTTAATGTAGGCGAGTGAACGTGTTCAGTGGCGAGAAAACCGGGGGGTTGGCACCTTTCCCCTTTTTTTTGAGCTGATTCTGGACATGGTTGATGCTTCAATATGGCGCTTCTGTTCCCCAGAAGGGCTTTGCATGTACGCTTGCGATACGTACTTCGTGATATTTCGACCATCACTTTTTGTTTCACAATTCCGCCCCAGATCAACTCGAAGAGACGATGGTAAGTATCACCCCAGTAGAAGGCTTTCCTCAACTCTCTACGGACCCTCCCGTGATCCAAGGTATCGATCCCAATGAGGCAGCCGTCGCGCGGGTACAGGATTTTATCGTCGATGGCACTTATGTATGTGCTCCTTTCTACAACCTCCTTAGTACTTGACGTTCCAACACGAGTAGAACTATCCGATCGACCGCTCTGCTGCACATCGCGTCATGGAAACATTGCCTCATGCATCGATTGGGATCCGCGAAAACCATGAATTCATTAAGCAGGCAGTCCGATGGATGTCAAAGCAAGGCATCCGGCAGTTTCTAGACATAGGATGCGGTCTTCCATCTACGGGAAAAGTTCACAAGACGGCAAAGAATGCTGCTGGCGCGGATGCCATTCGGGTTGTGTATGCAGACATTGATGATGTGGTACTCAAATCCGGTCAACATATCCTAGCCTCGAACCCTATCGATAACGAGGATACAACAAGCGATCGGATCGCCCTCATTCGCGGAGACGTTCGACAAATGGATTCCATTCTTGACAATCCGGATGTTTTGTCTACACTCGACTTCAGCAAACCAATTGGCGTATTGTTCTGTGCACTGTTCCACTTTATGGATCTTGAAGATGCCACGAAGGCTATGAAGGCAGTGCAGAGGTCTCTGTTTCCTGGTAGCTATGTGGCTGTTTCGCACGTGCGGAACTTGCAGGGCGAGGTTCCGAGGGGCGCGGCAGACGCTCCTGGAACCTACACAAATACAGGATTGAACATGTACTTCAAAGATGAGAAAGACTTACTAAGGATCTTTGATGGCACTAAGTTAGTGCAACCAGGACTTATCAAAGCCATGGATTGGCATATAGAAGATGTACAAGACAGGAACATTACTAAGTTGTCTTCGAGTGTATATCTTGCCAGTGTAGCAAGAATAGAGTAGCTAAAAGAGAGAGATAGAAGTCTAGGCCTGATAGTGTGTCCATTTAGAATTTCAAAATATCGCGTTTCTAAAATCTTATTACATTACTAACCTCTAGGAGTAATATAAATTCTAGGCGTTAGGTAGACCTAGAGTGCACGAAATTGTAGACCTAGTCGTGAAAAGGCAAAATCAGCTAATCTAGACGGATACTGGGGTACCGATCGCATACGCCGCGTCTTGCGCGAGAAGACCTTCCAGTACATGAGCGCCGCCCTCGGCACCCGCCTCTGGCGGCATGCCTACCCAGCCATCCACCGAGGGTTGGCGAAAGATGGACAAGCACGCGACTGGTTAGAAGTGCTCTACTGGAACAAGGCGCCGGCGAAGAGCAATGCGCGAGCGTTGCAGTCCGGTCACAGCCTTCGCACAGAGGAAGGCAACTACGGCCGCTCCATGGTGGAGTCTCCCTTCCAGACCATGGCCGAGCGAGAAGAGTTCTGGCGCATGAGCATGGACTGGTATCGCGTGTTGGAGTTTCCACCCGCCTGGGAGGACGGCCGCATGCACCCCGGTGTCCGCGCGTAGATGGTAGCAGAGCAAGAGAAGCAGGCGCTCCAACGCTGGTCGTCGCTCGCAATGGTGGACCTCAAAGCAGAGTTCAGGCGGCTCGCTAGACGGCCGGACGCTGAGTATCGTGGCAAGCAAGAGGAAAGCCTATCCACTATTATGAGGCGACGAAAGAGGCTCTTCTCGTGCCAAGTTTCGCTTAATATCGCTTACCGAGGTGGACGGGCCAACGCGCAGGACGGGCTAACGCGCGGTTTGAACACCAAAACCACGACTAAACTTAAGGCTGTAGAGCCTCACACAATAGCTACTATTGCGAGATTTCTTAGTAGTGAGATTTAGTGGGCTTAAGTAATATATTTATTTTGAAGGTATTTAAGGTACCAAGGTTGACGGCGTAACGCGCGGTTTGAACACCAAAACCACCACCAAACTTGAGGCTGTAGAGCCTCACACAATAGTTACTATCGCAAGATATCTAAGTAGTGAGATCTATAGGGATTAAATAACATATATAGCTATAGAAATCGAGTTAGAGTTTTAATCGCGCGCCCTATGCGTGAGGTAGACGCTAGTTGAGCTGTAACACCACCTTAAGGCTCTCCACTACCTGTAGGGCTTACAATAAGCCTCTTTTTTTAAGTAACCTTTTTAAGAGCCTTAAGGCTACTCCTCTTACTCTTTTAAGAAGTTTTTATAGATTGTTAAAGTTGTTTTGCAGCCCTGCGAGCAGCTGCCTTAGAAGCCTGTTTAGCAGCCCTCTTAGCCTTCTCCTTCTCCCTTACTAATTAAGCTGTAGCCCTTACTTATCATGTCCGTGCACCTTTTGAGCCAGTTCGACTTTTGAGCCACCTAGCAACACCAAGTTTCTTAAAAAGATGAGGCTGTATAGCTACCTACAATAGCTATTATCGCGAGATTTCTTAGAGTTGTATTAATTATACCACTGCGACAAACTTGTACTACTTGTATTTAGTTAGAAGCTTAGTGGTGCGGCCGTGGCGGGTTATTTAAGTTAGGACAGCTAGTGCAGCTACATTAGCTTGTACATGAGATAAATTAACAACAACACATTTTTAATGCTTTTAATTTTGTAAGGAGCTTTGTAAAGCTTTGCGCTTACTCTTTTAGAACAATTGTATAGCTTTTTTAGCGTCGCGGGCTGCCTTTTAAGCCTTCTTTTAAGCTACTTTAGCAGCTTTCTTCTTCTCTTTTACCTCTTTAAACCTTTTTTTCTTAACACGCTTCTCCTAAGCTTGTTAAAGCTTATATAGTTAGGCTTACTTCTTAAAATAATTTTTTTTAGCTTTTTGTAGCTATTTTTATTATTTCTTTTATTATTGTAAAACTTTATTGTCCTAAGCTTAATAGACCTTATAAGGGCTTTAAAAGATAGCTTCTTTATAGTAATTCTTTAAAATATTAAGTTATAGTGTATAGCTCTTCTTTTTTTACTTCTTTTTTACTAGAAGAGCCTTCTTTAGGCTATTAATTCTATAGTAAAGGAGCTAATTTTATACTAAGATGTAATAGAAGGACTAGCAGAGCTTTTTAGACTTTTTTAAGCTTTTACCTTGTGTTAATTAGTGTATAAGAGACTTTATTTTAAGCTAGTCTTCTTTACTAAGTCCTAAAGTTAAGCTTTTATTTAAACTTAAAGCTTCTTTATTAGATTTTTTAAGTATAACGTTTTTGTTTAGTAGTTCAATACTAGTAGCTTTAAAGCTCTTTTTAATAGTTTTAAGAGTGAAAGCAAGGCCCTAGGCCTACTAAAATAATAGAAAAAAGTCTTTTTTGTGTACTACGAGAAGCCTTTAACTCCTCTAAAAGTAGAATAAAAGCTCTTTTAAGTAGGCGTCTAATAGAAGCTTAAACAACGTTACATTAAGTAGCTAAAGCGTATAGGTTAAATAAGAAGAAAAGACAGCTAGTAGGATCTTGTTATTGTTACAATATTTAATAAAATCTATTATTATATAAAATTATAGCTGTTAAAAATAAGTAATTAGTAACTTATATAGGCTTTTTGTCTTGTCTTGTAATTAAATACCTCTTTAAGCAAAGCTAGCTTTATATTATCGTTAGTCTAGCTAAATAGAAATAAGCTAATAAAGATTAAGTATTATTCTTGTTGTATAAAGTTAACTTAGCTTAATTATATAGTGTTGTTAGCTAATTTAAATATAATACTTAGCAGCAAATCTTCTCTATCTAAATATATACAAGCTATTACTGTTACCTAGTCTTTATTGCTATCTTAAATAGCTGCTTTTACCTCTTTTTCTTTATATAACTTTTTATTCAATACTTTTTTTAAGCGTCCTGTTACGCTATTTATAAAGCTCTTTTTATCTATATTGTATATTTGCTAAGTCTCTACTTTATACTCCTTTATCTTATTATGCAAAAAATTAAAGTATAGGCTGTAATTAGCTGCTAGATTAGCTTTGTAGCGATTTTGATCTATCCTAGTCTGCTAGCGTGATATGAGATAAGACTAGTTTCTCTTTATAAACTAAGTAACCTAGCTTTCTAAGACCTCTCTACTAAGGAGAGATGACGTAAAGCTGGCAATTATTATTTAGATAAGTAGTATACGCTTTTTAGTAAGTGATTTAATATACTATACAAGTTTTATTTTATATTTTAGGTAGAGGTAGAGGTAGGCGATGTTGCGCGGCTGAGAAATGCCTTTGTGCCTTTAGGCTAGCGTTATTTAATTAACACTAAATCTTTTTGTAACTTGGCAGTAGCTAAAATTATTGCTAGCTTTATGCGATTTTAAATATTCAATCGCTTCTTGAATTAAAGTTATGGCGGTAGAGTTATGACGCGTTGAAGTCTGGTGTTGGTTTTGTTGGGGTGGCTCAAAAGTCGAACTGGCTTAAAAGGTGCACGGACATAGTATTGCTTTATTTCTTTCTTCTTTGCCTTTGCCTTTGCCTGCCTTGTCTCTTTACAATGCCTGTTTATTTTAGCTTTTTAGTATTATACTTGCTCCTCTTTACGCTCTTAGAGTTGTTAGCAATTATATTGTAAGAGCAATAGTACTTGCTTCACACTACAGAAGATAGTGAGAGATAGCTCTAGAATAATAACGTGTGTATATTTTAAGCAATAATACCTGCCGGTATCCTTGCAGGTGAGGAGCCCCTTATAAGCATAATTGTAGGTAGGCAAGCTAATAATAAGCAAGTTTGGCGGATCTAGCTAACACGCAACTATCTGTGACAGAGCCTCCCCCTCTAGTCTAGCGTCCTAACAGCCTTAAATTAACTTTCTAGACTATATAAGAATAGTTTAGTAAAGAGCGCGTTTTACTTATAGCTTAGGTGTTCTTAAAACGTATATTACTTATAGTTTAGGCGTGTAACAAGCTTTAGGCTTAAGTCTTTATAACATTGTTAAAGTAACCTTTAAATTTACTATTTATATTTTATATTTTTAGAAATAAAGGTAAGAGTGTGTAATTATAATAAGTAGTTTATGCAAGGTAATGCTTGCTACAGTAATAAAAAAAATTCTAGTATATTCTTTGTAATTTTTATTTTAATTAATATATTTAATACGCAACTCTAACACACTTACTCTATAACTAAATAATAAAATTTAATTTTTATTATAGTCTACAATCTAAATTCTAAGTAAATTAAAAAATCTTACTTACAAAATACTTAGCTATATAAGTTTAGCGTACTTAAAAAAGCTATTAATTTTATTACTTTATATATAACCTGCTTACGTTACGCATAAAATATTACTAAGAAAAAAAAATTTTAAAAAAAAACTAAGCATTATTATTATAACTATTATGCTAAGGCTAACTGTGGCAGTTATACTAAAGTAAGTCTTTTTATTTTATTAACTACACTTTAGCTAATTTTAATAAGTTTGTAAAGCACTTAATAAATATTTAAATTATTTATACTAACTTTACTTTTATTTTAATACTGTAGTTACTAATAAAACTAACTTTACTATTATTACTACTAGCGTTAAGCTTATATAATACTAGCGCTAATTTAACTTTAAGCTTTTTAACTACTACTATACTACTGCGCCTACTAGTACTTTTTTAAAAGTTTATATTTAAGTGCTAATAACTTTACTTTACTACTTAAGCTTAATTTTAGTAAAGTAGCGCTATATAGTAGCTACTTTTAAATTAATTACTAGTTATATAGCTAGAATTGCTAGTCCTGCTAGTAATAATAAGGATAATAATAAGAGCTTAAGTAAAAATAACGTGCTACTTTTTAAGTGCGCCTTAAGCGTAGGTAGCGCGCATAATAGTAGTGCTAAAAGTAGTAGTAGTAATATAAGTAGTAATAATAAAGTTTGTGCTAGTAGTAAAGAAATTCTTAATAATAAGTAAAAGTAAATTATTTTTATACTTATAGTTTTATTTATTTAAATACTTAATTTGCGCCCTAAGTGCGCAATAATATTATTTAGTATATTTCTTTAGCATGCTTAAAATGTAACAATTTTTACTTACACTTATATTTCTTAATTAGTTTTTTTATATTTTAAAACTGTAATACTAAAGTCTAAGTATTTTATAATTTATTATAGCCTTTTTATTGTAGCTAATACTCTAGCTAGCTATTCTTAATTTGTTTTTTTAATATTATTTTAACTTCCTAAACTTCTTTACTCTTAAGGCTAATTCCTAGTACCTAATTATTATCTTCTTAATTACTATGTAATTTCTATTATTCTAGTAAAAAAACATAGAAGACATTATAAATATAATAGTAAAGTAGTAGTTATAGTTTGTAAGCCTGCGTTCTAACTACTTCTTATACTTAAAATAGTTCTATAAACTTACTAGAAAGCTTTTTACTAAGTTAGTAAGCTAAGTTAATATTCTTTATAGTTAGGTAAACTAAGTTTTTTTAGCAAAAAAATTCTAGTTTATATTTTTATTATAGTATTAGCGGTAATATTCTTATGCTATTAAAAAGTATTTTCTTACTATTATATATGCGTTATGTATGCGCTGCACTCTATTTATAGTATCTAGTACCTCCCCTTCTAGCCTGCTATTCTTAAAAAGCAATATAAGTAATAAACACTTACTATATACTGCGTAAAAAGGTGTTGTCTTTATTAATTTATAGATAGAGTTGTTGTATACAAATTATATAGTTAGTAAAAGTAACACTTAATTATTTTATTTTTTTAAAGCAAACGTCTTTATATATTATTTTATTATTTAGTTTTAGCGTTTAGTTTACCTATTTATCTACAAGTAGAAGGCTATGCTTAACCTACACTTTACTTATAATCAGTAGCATATTTCTATCTAAAATGTAGATTTAAAAATTAAAATGCAATTAAATATAATACTCTCTTAAATTCTAAATTTAAAATAATATATTTAAAATAGAATTTTATAAGTTATTTTACATCTTACATTTCTAATACAAGTATATAAATTACTATCTTAAAAAAGTAGTTAATAATTATAAAAATTATATCTAACATGTAACTTAAACTATTACTTTTTACTAGCAGTAGCTTTATAATAAAATTAAGGCTTACTTCTTTAAAAATCTTATTAAGAACTAGTAATAGTAATAACTAACTATATTTACTATATTTTAAAGATTTACTTCTTTAGTATACTACATAAGTCTTTACGTAATCCTAAATATTATAGCTTAGCTCTAGCTAATAATATAGCTTGCTAATAAGCTTATAAGTCCTACGTGCGCTAAAATAACCTACTATACGCGTATTATAATTTTATAATAAAAATTTCTACTTAATAGCTTGTTCTAGTAAAACATAAATTCTGCCTTTGTATTTTAAGACTTTTTTATTATTAATATATTATACTTACGCACTACTACTATTTTAAGTGCTTACTACTTACATAAAGTTTATAACTTACTATAAGGCAAAAGTATTTTTTTATTACAACTAGAGTAGTTTACTTATTAAAGCTTCTAACTTTACTATTATAAGTTTGCTACTAACTAATACTTTAGCTAAAGAGCGTAGTACACATAGTATATACTTTATAGCACTAGTAGTTTAAATACTTTTTTTTTTATAAATATTAGCTATATACGTCTTACATATGCCTTTCTAGCTGTACTAAGTTATAAAACCTTTTATTTTACTATACTTTACTTTTGCTAGAAGTTTATTCTATAGTGTAGACAATAGTTAAGTTAATAATAAGTTCCTATATTTATAATTTACTTTTTTTAATAGTTTATTTTTAGAGTTTGTACACTTTAAGTAGTATTTAACTTTAAAATTAAAAGCTTTTAAATATAAAGCCTAGCGTGCTTAACGCTAGTTTAGCTTCTATATAGCGCATAAAGAACGTAGGTTGTTATAATTTATTAACACTTAAATAGTATATTAAGCGTCTTCTAGATAGTATTGCTATTTCTTAAAACTCTATATAATAGCTAAAAGTTTAAAGTTATACACTTTATAGCTTAGCTTAGCACTTTATAATTTTTATAAGTAAAATATAATAAAATACTGCTTTTTATTCTTAAAAAGTTAAGATAATATACCTAAAATAGCAATAGTTAAAGCATCTATTTTAACACAATTTATATGTGTATTTTAAAAATAGTATAGAATAAGCATATATGTAAAGTATTACTTTAAACTTATAAAGGCAGCATGTATATTTTTATTTTAGTAGAATACTTGTTTTCTTTTTAAAAAATTTATAAGAGGTGCTGTTTCTATAGCATAGTTCTTAATAAAATACTAATAGAAGTTTACAAATCCTAGAAAAGACAGCAGCTCCTTAGTATTAGTAGGTGTAGGCTACTATTTAATAGTAGCAACGCGCGCTTAATCTACGCAAATACTACTTCTTATAATAATAAATTTTAAGAAATAAACTTTACTTAAAGCAAATATATACTTTTTAAAGTTTATATATAACTCTACTTTTTATAAAGAGTTAAGTACAGCGCGTACAGCACACTAGTATAGCGCAATATTATTATTATAAGTATAGATAAGAATATTATCTAGATAAACTACATGTATATAATCTAAGTACTCTTTTAAAGCTTTATTAATATAGGCTTAAAAGCTTACTAGAGCGTTTGTAAGCCTAAAAGGCATAACAACATATTTAAAATGTTTGTATTGTATTTTTAAAGTAGTTTTCTACTTATTTCCTACCTTAATTCTTAAATAATAGTAAGCGTTTTTAAAATCTAATGTTGTGTAGTAGTGTACGCCTAACAAGCAGTTTAGTATCTCTCTAATTAAAAAGAGCAAGTAATAATTCTTTATTATAATAGTATTAAGGCCTTAATAATTTATATAAAGGTAAAAAGTTTAATTTTTTTTTAGTATAAATAGTATTAGTGCGCCTATAAAGCTAGTGCTGTAGCAAATCTATTCTTTCTATAGTACTTTCTTAATATATTTATAAAGCACTTAAAGCTTACAAAAATAAAGTTTTAAAAAGCTTATAAAAGAGTTCTTTGCCTTATTAAATAGAGATTACGTAATCTAAGCTTTTTAGCTATAAAAAATTTTTAGTAGCTTTATTATTAAAGATATTAGTATAATCTTACAACATATTAAGTAGGCGCTACACTTATACTATAAATATATTTAGTATATATACTTTAAGCTTAATACTTATACTATTATTTTAAAGTACTTTTTAGAAGTAAGTTTTTAAATTTTTAAGTCTTACGTTTTTTAAAAATGCTTTAGTAACTAATTAGTTAATATTTGCCTTTATATATTTCTAACGCTATATCTACTTTTTATAGTTAATATAAATACCTTCTTAGCTTAAGAAAAAGTTGCTAAGTAGTAGTAGTGCTCTTTTTTTATCTACTTTATACATAGTAACTTTTATAATACACTTTACGCTAATATTATTTATTAAGTGTAGCTAAAGCTTATATGCTACGTATATATCTTGCCTTTAAGGCCTAATTTAACTTAAGTAAAGAAGTTTTATATTTTAAATAAGTTTTAGATTTATCTCTATAGCTATTTTTTAACTAATAAGGCTAATATCTACTTATAAATTTAAAATAATTTAAAATTTCTTTTCTACTTTAGTTACTAAACGTGCGTAACATATATACTATATTTTTAACAAAATATTTATTAGTATATGCTTTACTAACTTTAAGTTTATAGTAAGGCTTAACTTTTTTTGTCTAGTTTATATTAACTAAGACTTTATTAAAGTTACTACTTTAGCACTTATTAGCATAGTGTTCTTTCTTTTAGTACTTAAAGCAAATAACATTATTACTATATTAATACTTTTTAAGTGCGTTTTGTTTAGTAGCTATAAAAAAGTGTTTTTTTCTTTTTTTTATTAAAGTGCTTTAGTAAAGTAAATTATATATATTAAGTGCTTTACTTAAATTCTATTTAAGTATAAATCTAAGAATAATAAAGTTTTTTCTAGTTATAAAAATCTAATAGTAGTTAGTAATTACATACTATAGTTTAGGCTTTAGTTATATAAAAAGGTGCTAGACTTTTAATACCTTAGTATATTAGAAGTTAATTTTTAAGGACATTAAAATAAGTTGTAAATAATTAAATAGTCTAGTCTATAGTATATATATGCGCAGTTACTACTTTAAAGCTATAGTTAATAAAGTTTAAAAGTAAGTTAAGTATATATTACTTAAAGTAGTTCTAAGTTAGTACTTCTTTCTTTACTTTAAAAAAAAGCTTATAGTAAGTATACTAAAGCTTTTAAAAGTCTGCTTTAAGATACTATATTACTTAAATTACTTTATTATTATTTTTTTTAAATTATTATAGTAGTAGCTAAAACGCTACTTTATAAAAATAAGTAAACTTATAATATTCTTTAAAAGTTCTACCTTAGTATTTAGCTAAGTCTTTAAGTTTTAGCGCGCGTTATATATATATAGTAAGTATTACTTTAAATATATTTTGCGCGTAGAATAATATAGTTAGTAGTATTAATATATTTAAAATTTCTTCTTATTTAACTTTTTCTAGTTGTGCTACTTATTTTTCTAACTCTTATAATTTTTATAAAAATTAAAGTTTATTGCGTTGCTTTTTTACAGCATTAATACACTTTTTAAGCATTATAAGTGCGCCTTAAGTACACTTTCTAGGCTTTTTAGGTGTAGCAGGCTTTAATAAAGTTTAAAAGAAATTAAAAAGTTTAGATATAGCTAGGCTTTAGCTTTTTTAATTACCTTAAGTGTTAGATTGCGTTAAAAGAGCTATCTCTAGACTATTAGCCTATAGAAGGAGGTATTATTCTGTAAGGGGTGGCTTTAGGCAATAGTACTTGCTTTACACTATAGAAGATAGTAAGAGATAGCTCTAAAATAATAACGTGTGTATATTTTAAGCAACAATACCTGCTAGTATCCTCGCAGGTGAGGAGCCCCTTATAAGCACAATTGCAGGTGGGCAAGCTAACGATAAGCGAGTTTAGCGGATCTAGCCAACACGCAACTATCCGTGACATATATGCCTTCTTTACTTTCCTTAAAGACTAGACTACAGCTCTACTTTAGTATCCCTTAGGCTTCTAAAGTAGAAGAAGCTTACTCTGTTTCTTGCGCGTTTTTTTATTAGTTAGAGCCTTGCGTAGGCCTTTAATTTTATACTTAAAGAGGGTCTTTTATGTTAAGATTTAGTAATAAACCTAGCTTAGCGTTAAAGCTTATTTATTACCTTACTCTTTTACTACCTCGTGTAGTAGGCGTTTAACTTTTCTCTAGTACAAAGTACTTAAGCCTAAAGACTTACTATTACTTAAAGGGCTCTTAATACTAAACTTTTTTAATATAATCTTAGAATTAAAGGGTAAGAGGCCTATAGCCTTAAAAGCTATTAGAATTGTTAGTTCCTTAAAGGAGGCCTGCTAGGCTTAGTAGAAGAGAGGAAAGAAATCCCTCTTGCTCATTAAGGTGAGGCCCTAGTTCCTCTCTAGAAATCTAAATATCTTAGCCTAATAAGCTAATAAGAGAGGCTTAAACAAGGCAGTATTAAAAGGCTACAGCATATAAGTTAAATAAAAAAAAATAAACTATTAAGAGAATTTTATCTTAATTATAGTACTTAATAAAATTATTAGTAAAGTAAAATCTATAGCCGTTTAAAATAGATATTTAATATAAAAATTAAGCTTTTACTTTAGTATTATAATTAAACACCTATTTAAGCTTCGTAAGACTAATATTATTATTTATCTAGCTTAAAAGTAATAAAATAATTTCAACTTAATAAGTTTTAAAGTTAAAAGCTTTAACTAGGTGTTTTATATTAATTCTAAGGTTAATTAATATATAAAAGTAGGCGCTTAGTAAGATCTGTTAGCATAAATGCAGGCTAGGAGTGTAATTTACTTTTATAAGCTATTCTAAATAGTACTTTTTCTTTATCCTTACTTATATAAGGGCTTACTAAAGATTCTTTTTAACTTTCCTAAAATACTAAAAAGAAAGCTCTTCTTATTTATATTATATATAAAACGCGTGTTAATATAGTAATACTTAATTTTCTTATATAAAAGATTAAAGTATAAGCTATACTTCTTTTTAAAATTAGCCTTGTAGCAATTATTATTTATACTTGTTATCTATTCTAAAATAATTTTATTCGAGTGCCAGTAGACAAAGTAATTAACTTAGTATACTTCAACCTCTCTTCTTGCAATCTATAAGGCAAAATTTTATATTATAGCTTATATAGGTAGAAGGCCTTGCCTAGTAAGCTATTTAATATACTATATAAGCTCTAGCTCTTATTATAAATAGAGAGCCTGTTAATTTTGAGCTTTAAGGTTGCGCAAAGTTAAAACACCTTAGTGTCTTTAAGAAAGCGTAAATTGTACTACACTATACTTTTCTACAAACTTTGTATATAAGAAAGATGCGCTTAGTACGCGCGAATTAATTTTATTAATTGCTTCCTGGATCAGCTCAATATTAGTGGAGTTATTAGGTGTTAAAAGGTGGTGTTGTTTTGGTGGGGGGGAGCGTTACGCAGTCATGCGCGTTACTGAGGTGGACGGGCCAACGCGCAGGACGGGCCAACGCTCACCCCACTAAAACAACACCACCACTTCAACACCGAATAACTCTACTAATATAGATTTAATCTAGAAAGCAATTGATAAAATCAATTCGCGCGCACTAGGCGCATTTTTCTTGTATACAAAGTTTGCAGAAAAGTATAGTATAGTACAATTTTAAATAACACTCCTAGCCTATATCTATACTAATAGATCTTACCTAGCGCCTACCTTGATATATTGATTGACTTTAAAATTAATATAGAATACTTATCTATAAGCCTTTAATTTTAAAACTTATTACGTTTAAATTACTTTATTGCTCTCTAGCTAAATAAATAATAATATTAGTCTTACATAGCTTAAATAGGTATTTAATTATAATACTAAAGTAAAAGCTTAATCCTTCTGTTAATTACTTATTTTAGATAGCTATAGATTTTACTTAACTATAAATTTTATTAACTACTATAATTAAAACAAGATTCTCTTTATAGTTTATTCTTTATATTTAACTTACACGCTGTAGCTTCTTAATATTACTTTATTTAAGCTTCTTTTATTAGCTTACTAAGCTAAGAAATTAAGATTTCTAGAGAGAAACTAGGGCCTTACCTTAATAAGTAAGAGGGATTTCTTTTACCTCTTTTACTAAGCCTAGCAGGCCTTCTTTAAAAAAATAACAATTCTAAAAGCTTTTAAGGCTATAGGCCTTTTACTCTTTAATTTTAAAGTTATATTAAAAAAGTTTAGTATTAAGAGCTGTTTAAGTAATAGTAAGTCCTTAAGCTTAAGTACTTTAAACTAAAGAAAAGTTTAATGCCTACTACGCAAAGTAAAAAAGATTAAAGTAATAAATAAGCTTAAAAGCTAAGCTAAGTTTTCTACTAAATCTTAACTTAAAAGACTCTTTTTAAGCATAGAGTTAAGTGCCTACGCAAGGCTCTAATTAATAAAAGAACGCGTAGGACACAAGAGAAGCCTCTCCTACTTTAGGAGCTTAAGGAGTACTAAGGTAGGGCTATAGTCTAGTCTTTAAGGAAGGTAAAAAAGGCACGTAATCGCTAGCAGCTCTAGGAGCGCAAAAAAGAGCAGGTACAACACTAAAAAGCTAAGATAAACAGGTATTGTGAGGAGATAAGGCAGGCAAAGAGGAAAAAGAAGGAAATAAGGTAATAGGCGAGGGCTGCAGCTTGATTGGTAAGGGAGAAGGAGAAGGCTAAGAGGGCTGCTGGCAGGGCTGCAAAACAACTCTAACAATCTATAAAAACTTCTTAAAAGGGTAAGAGGAGCAGCCTTAAGGCTCTTAAAAAGGTTACTTGAAAAAAGAGGCCTATCACGAGCCCTACAAGTAGTAGAGAGCCTTAGGGTGGTGTTACAGCTCAACTAGCGTCTACCTCGCGCACAGGGCGCGCGATTAAAACTCTAACTTGATTTCTATAGCTATATATATTATTTGAGCCCTATAGATCTCACCACTAAGAAATCTCGCAATAGTAGCTATTGTGTGAGGCACTACAGCCTTAAGTTTAGTCGTGGTTTTGGTGTTCAAAACTGCGCGTTGGCCCGTCCTGCGCGTTGGCCCGTCCACCTCGGTACGCCGTCAACCTCGCTAGTGGTTAATGTTGTAGCCAAAATATGTTTTCTAAAAAAGTGAAAAGCAGCTACCTGTTACGACCTGGCTACGAACCCAAGTCTCACAGAGAACTACCAGAACCAGTCAACAAGGAACCAGACAACTAACCTGCAAGAACAACGCAGCGGGTAGTTACGTAACTAATTACTCCGCCAAGGACTATCGCTAGGAGGTCACGCACACTATTGTTAGAAGCGATCACGACTACTACGACTATTGCTAGGAGCAATTACAACTACTACAACTATTACTTAGTATATAACTTAGACACTAAACTCTTATAGCTTAGTGTGTTAAACTTTGTATAAGTCTTTAGTATTTAATCTAAGAATTATACTTAATTTCTTAACCCCTTATAATATTACATTAATCTACAAATTATGCTATTACACCTCTATTTATTATACTTACTTATTTCTTAAAACTAAATCTTAGATACTCTTAAAACAATCTTTACACTTTAAACACCCTCTAAAATAAGTAACACCACAATAGATACCTCTACTAACATCCTAACTACAGGAACAACTACGCGTGCTAATAAGCTTAATACTTACTATAGTAATTTTAATAAGCTTAAAGTATAGCTATTCTAGGTTAATTAATACTTTTGCTTCAAGAAAACTAAAATTAACAAAAATATTATAGTTATATCGGCCTCTATATTCTTGTAAGAAGCTACTATAAAATAAGCTTACTTTGATCTTTATTAATATATTAATATTAATGTTAATAGTAATACTAATAAAGTACTTGTTAAGGACTAAGACAACTTTGAAAACAAATAAAAAAAGTATTTTTACCTTTTAAAGAATTTGTAGTAGCAGAACATAAAACTTAAAAGTTACAATAAACGCGCTCTACAGCTATTTATATAATAATGTTTTAGCAGTACTAATTGGTTATAGAATAGAATAACAACACTTTAATATAGATATATTAATAAGGTTTTAGATTAGCTATATATATAGAACTTATACAAAGCAGAGCTACTTTTAACATGCTAAATAAATGTAGAGCTAGGGCTATTTATGTAGATAATAACTTCTATAAGCTTAAGTTAGAAGAACAATTATTTATATAAAGAAAATGTATACTTAGGAATATAAACGCTTAACTTTGTTAAACATTTTGCCGTTTCTACTTTAACTAGGGTTGGCTATAAAATAACCCGCCTAAAGTTCTAAAATATTATGTAACTAACAGCTATAAGCCTATACACTTTATCAACTTTAATAAAAGATTTAAAAAGAACAAGTTTTAGTATAATAAAAATAGCAAGAAAAAGATTACTTACTATATAACGAAGTTCACAAGTAACCCGTCCAACCTAAGCGACCCGTGCACCCCACCAAAATTTGCTTAACACTTTACTAATACTACAATGCAACCACAATGCAATACGCAATCGTTCTATACTAAAAGTATATTATAGTTTGCTATTTAAGCTACCATTAAAGATTATAACAAAAGCAAAAGAACTGTTGTTAAAGCCTTTAGCGTTCCTAGAAGCACCCTTTAAGACTAACGCGCTAAAGCCCTCCTAAAACGCAATTAAGAGCCTAAATTAAAAAAGCTAGACTAGCTAGAAAGGAGGCACTCGTCTGATAGCTACTTAAGCTTAATTAATAAGGAATAGGTGCTACAAAAGATAAAGTACAAGATATAGCTAATAATCTACTTATAGAGCGTAGTAGAGAGCCTGTTAGCAAGCACTAGGTAGACAACTTTAAAATGTGTATGCTAGAGATTAAGCTTAAAAAAAGCTGTCTATACAATTATTAGCAAGCTTTTAATTAAAATTTATACGTTATAACGCCTTAGTTTAACTTAGTTGCTAACACAAAGGTAAAATATAGTATTATAAATAAAAATATATATAACTCTAATAAGACAGGCTTTATAATAAAAGTTATTTTTAGCTAAATAGTTTTTATAAGCTCTAAAAAGCGTAGTGCAAAAAGAATTTAGCTAAAGAACTATAAGTAAGTTACTAATATCTAGGAAGTTAACGCGAAAAAATAGACTTTACTACCTTTTTTAATTTTCTCTAGTAAAGTCCTAATAACCTCTTAGTTTTATAACTTACATTAGGATTAAGTAATTAAGGTTAGTCCTAATAGCTAAACGTTAAATAAGCTTAGTCTTGCCTAGTCAAAGCACTTTAATACTTATATAAAGGCGCGTAGTGTAAGTACATACTAGCTACTAATTATAAATAGCTATAAGAGCTATAATAACTATAAGTTTTATAAATACTACAGAAAACAATAAATTATTATTTTTTATATACCTTTACACTTGTTGCATTTATTATAACTACTTAATCACTAAAAAAAAAAAAAAAAAAGGCCTTTTTACTAGTTTTTAAAGCAGCTTGTAAAAAAGTAATTATAAAAAAGAATATATGCGTAAGCTTTAAAGGCGTAGGCCTAGTTCTATATAATCTAGAAGCTATAGTGTTAAAGCTTAATGTAGTTTCTTACACGCTTACTCTACTAAAGCCAGAAATTAATTTATAAAAATAAAAAATACAAACAACTTTTATAAAATAAAAGCCTATTTAACTTTGCTTTGCAAGCCTGTACGCCTCTACAAATTTTTTTTAACTTTTTTACTTTTTAAAGTTGTTAAGTAGCTAAGTAAAATGGTTGCATTAATAAAGAATAAAACAGTATTAATGTGTTAAGAAATAGTTAAGCTTTAAAAGGCAGTAAAAGTAGTAATAGAAGTAAAAAGTTAAAAGTAGAGGTATATTTAGACAGCTAAGACCCTTACAGTAGATAACGTAGCTAATTTAATAGCTAAAAAGGAGAGTAGTAAGTAAGAGGAGGGTTAAGAGCCTGTAAAAAGGGTGCGCACGCAGAGGCGCTGCGGACGTTATAGCAAGACTAGCCACAACGCTTGTACCTGCGTAGTTAAAATTGTAGATCTATCTAATAGCGACAAGTCTGAATAGTATTTCTATCTCCTGCAAATTATAGTACATTGTAGTAGTGCTGCAGCATAAGGTAAGTCTTAAGCAAATTTTGGTAGAGTAGACGGGTCACTTGGGTTAGACAGGTCACTTGTGAACTACGTTATATAGTAAAGAAGGTTACATAAAACAGAACTACTAAAGCTAAGGTAAAAGAACTTAATAGTTAAATGTTATTTACTATGCAGTACTTAAAAATAATTTAGAAAAAAAATAGATTGTTACTACTCTACTTACTATAATAATCTAAGGACAAAATAAGGCAATTATTAAAGAACTGAATAACTTAACTATAATTGCACTAAGAGAAACTTTAAATAAAGAAGTTTCTAAAATATTGCTTAAGAAATAAGTAACCTTAAAAAACTAAACTAAGTATAGTAAAATAGCTAAGTTTTAAGAAAGCTATTAAATCTCTACACTAATTAATAAGAAGCAAACACCTCTAACATATTATAGTTCATAAGAAAAAATTCATATTCTTCTAGAATAACTTAGACAGCTTTAAAAAAACCTTACTAAACCTTCTAGTAGAGTACTTAAAGAATATACATACTTTACAAACTTATATAAAAAACTATGAAAGAAAGAAATTACTTTAGCAGCTAACTTAGACGAAATAGACAACTTTATATAGAAATAGACAAGAGATACTAAGGTATTATAAAATAAACTAACACATTAGCTCTTAGAAGTAAAGAAAAAAAAGATTTACAAAAAACTCTAGGCATTACGCTAGAAGTACAAGATATAAGAAGTTAGCTATAATAGTATATTGTGGGAGCTAAGAAGGAGCAATTATTTGATCACCTAAGTGGAAAATAAGTGTATTGATCAACTAAGTGCCACAACAAAGTGTCCAATAACTACTTAAGAGACATAAGACGATCTGGCCTGTTTATATAGACTCTAGCGGGGCCGTCACGTGAACAGCTTACCAGGATCACCTGATCAACAGGGTAATCCGCGTGTCAATACTCTAACACCCCCCCCAAGTTAGTAAGAATCTATTAATCTAAGCTGTAAGCAAAGAGTTAATTCTTACTAGATTAACGTTGTTAATTCAGAAGTTCTACTATAACCTTTGCCCTACTACTTAATCTTTTTATCCCTGTTATGATATAGTAATGTTGTTTTAATCAAGCAAGCAGCTTAGCTCTATTATAATATTAAAATATTAGATTGACCCTAAATATCGCTTAATTAGTCTGTGTATAATTAATACAAATACTAATTACTTCTACAATCTCTTTAATAACTTTAACCTTACTATAATATTAATTACTAAGTCTTCATAAACTTTAACGCACCTTTATTACTATTAATATAGTACGCCTTATTACCTTACTGTTCCCTTACTAATTAGCTATTGATCTTTCTAGTGTAGTCTACTCCTAATAGTAATAAGCGTAAGCGTTGCTTAGAAAGCCTACGCTAGCAACGCAAGAATAGTGCTAAGTATAAGCATTATGCGCGTTAAAGCCTGTTTAATAATAAAATTTAGCAAGTAGCTAATTTTTAATATAATAAAAGTTTATTACCTCTATCTTTTTATTTGTACGCGCATTATAAAATTTCTAGTAGCTTAGCTTAAAGACTAATGAACTTGCTTATTGAATTAAGACTACTAGTAAGCCTTTATTTAAATCTTAACTAAATTAAGAGCCTAACTAAAAGATTATGCTAGCGCAAGAGTAAAATTGTTTAAAAGCTTATTTAAAAGTTAAAGTAGATTACTACTTAAGAAATATAAAAATGCTAGCAATACAACAACAGTAATAGCCTATATACGCCTATTAAGCTGTTTATAAGGCACCACGCGCTTTTCTTTACTTAGAAGAAGCTGCCTACAAGCTTTTTAAAAATTACTACTAATTTATTATGTTTTTGCGTTTTTTATGTAAGCGCAGTATAAAAAAAATACTTAATAGTTTATATGCTAAGCGCTGCTTGAATTAAGTTTAGACTAGTAGGTAGGGTAGCACTTGCTATAGTAGTTGCTTGTTTTATATATACTATACTATCAACAATAATCTTGCTAATTATTTTATAGCTATATATTGTAACGGCGCAGGCAAGACTTACGGATCAGTAACGGCAGAAAGGATCACAGCAAGGCATATAGGAGTGCGTTATGATCTACAAATAAGCCTTAATTCAAATAAGATATTTATAGGCCTTATACAAAAGGATATTAAAAATCTATAAAGCAACTATAGATCTTAAGCTGTCTTTATACCTGCGATCTAGGCTAGGACTAGAGTAGGTCTAATACAGAGAAGATCCTAAGATAACAGTAAAGATTATAAAATTGTAACGTGTTTATCCCACTACCCCCCTTTTTAGTAGTTAGCTAGTCTTGTAGCTATGTATATTCTTTAACATATTTATTATTTATTTATTATTAACTTTATAACGTCTTTTATTGTTGTTGTAGACTTCTAATAGGCAGTTACTGCTACTTTAACCTAGAGTAGTGTTAGACCAGCCTTATACATTTACTGTTTTAATATTATAATAACATGTTATGTCTAATTTTTCTGCTTCTCTAAAACACTACATATACACACATATATACACACATATATATATACTACTACGTTGCCTTCTAAAGGCTTTGCTAAAAGCGTATTGCCTTATTTGCTTATAGTTAGTGCGCGCCTTCGCGTGAGTCGTTCTTAGAGTTAAATATTAGTTTAATTTTAAAACTTTTAAAAAATGCGCTTACTACACATAGTAGAAGAAAAAGTGTTTTTTTATAAGTTCAATATGTTTTGCTTTTTTAAACTTAAAGTTAACTTAGACAAGTACTAGAGTATATTAAAAAGAAGTTCTTTAAACTTCTTCTTACTATAAACATTTTTACTACTATAGAGCATTAAAAGAATTTAGCAGAAAACTACCTCCTTACTAAAAAGCAGGTGCAGGCGGCAGCTCTTGTTCTAGCTAAAAAGGTCTAAGTAATAAAGAGCTAGAAGAAAAAGCTATTTATAGCTTTTATTCTAGTTTTAACTTACTAAGTCCTTTTAGAGATTTAGAACGCTGTCTATTTACTAAATAGCTAGGTTGCCTCTTTAAAGGCCTTTGCTTGCTAGGGCAGAACTAGCGGTAGTAGTCTAGTTGCTCTGCTAGAGGAGGAGAACGATAAGCAGCGCCTCTAGAGGGAGGTAGAGGAGAAAGAGGAGAGCAGTAGGCTCTCCTCTAGCTCCTTCTCCTTTTATAAGGAGGAGGAGCGGTCCTTCCTAGATCTTTAAGTAAAGGTAGAGAGTAAAGAAAGAAGAGCAGAACTAAGAGTAGTTTAGAAGTAGCCTAGGTGTTTTACTAAATACTTATTAAAAGATTTTTTTTTATATATTGTTATTTTGCAGTAAAGTTATATCCTTTTTTTTTAGGCTATAATCTATTTTGCTTAAGACTTTCAGGAACCTAGATATACATAGTTTTTTTTATAGAAAGCTTTAACTTTATAAAAAGCCTTTATAAAATTAAAAGCTAAGTACTAAATTAAGTCTAGATTGTATTTAACTTAGCTAATATAGTATTTTAACTTTAAGTAATATACTTTGCTAGCAAGAATTTTATTAACTTTCTATTCTTTTATACCTTAAATTAAAGTAGAAGCTAGCCTTAGAGCTTTATATTTAGAAAGTAGGTTTTTAAAATCTTTATATAATAGGTCTAGTATATAGACGTTATAGATCTCAAACTCTTTTAGTAACTTAAGGTAATAGAAGTAACTAACTTTCTTAAAAACTTTAAAAAGTCCTTTTTATTTAGCTAATAGTTTTTAGCTTAATTAATTAGTTACAAAGTTTCTTATATTTAGAAAAACCTTTTTTTTAATCTCTTAATTTATTAGGTAGTAGTAACAGTTTACTATAGTTTATATGTAATTTTAAGCTTTTTTTAAAAAATTCCATACTATTTCTTAAGCATTATGTATTTTAATAGCTAAAGCTAATGCGTCCTTATAATTTGTTTGATTAGTTAAAGTAAAAGTATTAGCTAGCTGCTTCTAGTCCTAGCTCTATCTAGGATTAAATCTGTAAAGAATCTAATGTAAAGACATACTTAGAGTAGAATAAAGTAAGGAAATTTATGCTCTATTAATTAGAGGTAGTAGTCTACTCTAGTTATTTTAGTAGTAGAATACAAGCGGCTAAAGCCTTAAGTTAATATATTTGTTTATAATCTTTATTTTACTGTTAGTCTCTATATAGTAGACTGTTAATAGTTTAACCTTAACGCCTAAAATCTAATACAACTTAAACTAAAAACTAAATATATATTAAAGTTCTTAGTTAAAGAATATAGTGTAAAGTGTATAGCTCTATTAGTACACTTATTAAATAAATAATTTAGCTATACTCCTTGCGTTTTCTATGTTATAAAAAGAAATAAAGATAACTTGCTTAGATAAATAATTAATTATAACTATAAGCTTCGGCCTTTTGAGACAACCTTTTGATGTGACCACACATTTTGTAGACACCTTTTTAGTAAAAAAAGATTTATTGCTAACAACAGATATCTAGGCTTATGCCCCCTTATTTAGCATTACTAGCACGCAATTAGTGTGTCGCATGTTTAAATAGAAACAAAGATATGCAATATCTCTTTAACTAACCCTCTTAACTAATAACTATTTACTGCTAATTATTTACTGCTAACTGCAACTTCTGTTGTCCTATTGCTATTCTAGCAGTGTTGCAGTTATAGCGTTTAGTGCCTATTCTTAAATATAAATAAACAACAACAGTATTACTATTTATATATAGCTTTTCTATTTCTAGAGGCAACTTACAAAATCCTCTTACTTATTAGTTTATTTTAGCTACTTAATTGCTATTTTAATGTGCCTTTGCTCTTTATAAAGCTACTTTTAAGTTTCTTTACTAAAGTTATATTCACGCAAGAGGAAATTGCTAAAGTAATATACTTCTATTATTCTTAAACTATTAATATGCGTAGTATATATAGTGTACTAGCTAAACTAGCCTTTAATAGTCTTTATTGTAACCTTAACATTTATAACACTAGACAAATTAAAAATGTCTTTACTATAGTTATATTCTAACTTCTGCACTAACTTAACTACTATAAAGACTATTGTTACTAGCTCTTCTTTAACTAACAAAACGCTAGCTTTGTAATTTACTACTATAGCTTCTAGTATAGTAACTTAGTAAAGTTTAACTTTACTTAATATAAGCTATTAGTTTTTGTGTTAAAGGGAGAAAAAAATAGTCTAAGCATTGTATTATTTATATATAAGTTGTTTATATATAGTACTATGTAGTATAGAAAATTCTAAAAGTAAAAAGCAGTAGGCAAAAAGCTTTTATAAAGAAGTATTGTAGGCTCCTGCTATAGTAACGTATGTGTTCTTACTCTCCTCCTTTATCTCTATCGCAATCTTGTTCCTAGCTTTAGGCTAGCAATTGCTGTTAAACATGTTTTAATTAGTGTTGTTCTTTACTACCTTTAGCAAATTTTTTTAACTCTAATTTTTGCTTAGTAGTCTAAGCTTTTCTGCTCTAAGCGCTTAGTTTGTTAACTACACATAATCTTTTTTTTGACTTTTGCGACTAATTAGTAGAGGGTAGCTGCTTTTTACTTTTTTTAGAAACCCTATTTGGACTACAACAACAACCACCACCTTTGTGACCTTAAAAAATAAATAATCATACTTTAACTATAACTAGCCTTTTTTAGTAGGAATTATTTAAAGTTAATACACAAGTGTTGTATTAGACAATTAGGAATTAGTAGGAGGTATATTAGCTTAGGAATTTAAGTCTATCTTAGATATACCTTATAATAGGCTGTAGAGTTCTGTATATACCCTTGACTGGTAGCCTTTATATATTTCTAGTAATATTTTAAAGTAATTAACTAATAAGTTTTATTAGCGCTAGGGTAAGTAGAGGAAACCTAGTTGTGTGCCTCTTAGATTATTTAATTGCAAATTATAGAGTTAGATAGTACACAAAGGTAGTTTAAGTATAAAGGTAATTTATTTTTAATTTAGTACTAATTTAGTAACAATATATATTTTATTTTAAACGCAGTGCTATTTGTTTGTAAGACAAATGTAATTAATTTTAGTAATTTTAAAGTTATAGGCTCTAAAGTAGCTTTAACTACGCGTAAAGACAAAATCTAAGCGTAAAGTTAAGTAATATAAGTAAAAGTAAAGTTAGAGTTAATTTAGTTGTCTAGTTAGTGCGGTCTAAGTAGGACCTGTAAATAATTATTAGTTTTAGTATACTTTAGGTTTCTTATATCTTGCTTACGCCGCAAAAAAATATCTGTGTAGGCGTTATCCTTCCTAGGAGTGTATTAGATGTAGAAGAAAAATAGGGCAAGTTTCTTAGCCTAACGTACTTACTTAGTGTTTAGGACCTTTATAGTTATAAAGTACTTAAGTTAATAATAGTCTAAATATGTATTAATTCTATAGTAAGCTAATACTTACTTAGCTTGCTACTTACTATACAATAAAATAATAGCAAAAAGTTTTTATTGTAAATCTTCTGATTTAGTTTAGACTTAGATAAGACCTTACTAAAAAATGCTACTAGACTTTACTTCTTATGTAGTTGATTCTAAGAAAGTATGCTTACAATAATAGTTTTTAATATATTAGTCTTAACCTTAGTATTATATTTATAGTAATAATAGTATAAAGTAAGGATTTCTAGTAATATAGCTTTTAACCTTCTAAAAGTTTTTTTGCAATCTAAATCTTATATAAATAGCTTTAAAAAGCTTAAAAGTGCAAGAAGTAGTTTAGCAATTTATAAGTATTTTAGTATAAATTACTAGTAGAACTTTATAAACTTAAAGAATAATCTTACACTTGTAATAGTAGTAGGTTATGCCTAGTTGTTAAAGAGTTCTAATTTGTTAGGATCTACTTCTAGCCCTTAGTTTGTTAAGATATAGCCTAGGTACTTTATCTTTGTAATATAGAATTTGCTCTTTTTAAATTTGACTTAGAGGCCTGCTTAATATAGTCTTTCTAGTACTTTTTGTACGTAAAGAACATGTTCTACCTTTAATTTAAAGTAGATAAGGATGTTGTCTAAGTAGAGTATATAGAAGTTATTAAAATACTTAATTAATACATTGTTTATATAATACAATACGTAGTAGGGCTGTTGCATAATTTAAATAGTAACACTTTAGACTTATTTATTCTATATTAGGTTTAAAAAGTAGTGTACTCTTTAGAGTCTAGGTCTATCTTAATCTTATTAAAAGCTGCGCGTATATTTAATTTAGTAAAGAACTAGGCTCTATATATATAAGCTAATAGCTTATCAATACGTAGAAGTAAATATAAGTTTTTTTAAGTAATTAAGTTAAGTTTGCAATAATTAACACAAATCTAGATATCTCTATTAGGCTTCTAAATATAAAGAATAAAAAAAGCGAAAAAGTAATTGCTAGAATTAATATTTTTTTTCTTAAAGTTATTTATTACAAATATTATAGTAGCTTTAAGTTCTTTAGTACTCTACTTATATAAAAAGCTAAACTAATTTAGTAGTAGGTAAGTAAAGATAATCTTATAGTTATATAGGTAGTGTTTAGACAGTTAGTCTACTACAGTTTTGCTAAACACGTCTTAATATAAGTAGTGGATAAATAGAAGTTAGGTTTAAATTAAATTAATGTTGTTAATGTTATTAGGTTTTATATAAATTTTTAACAAACAATTAATTTTGTAAATACTTATTATAAAGAACTTGTTTTTTTATATCTAATTAAATAATAGAAGGTATTTGCTAAAATAATAGCTATGCGTAGGGTAAGGTCTCACTAAACAAAATCTAGTATAGAATTAGCAACGTTAGAAGTAAAATAAGCCTTTAAAAGCTAAAGAAGGCTGTAAATTTTTTGCATTAAAACTATTATAAAGCTTTACTTTTTTTAGTATTTATTCTTCCCTTCAAGCGCGTTTCTCTACTAAATATCTTCTTCTGCAACTTTTTTGTTAGAGAGTTTCTTTAACTGCATAAGAATAGGGGGGGGGCATGATTATATATAGTAAGATATTTTATAGGCTACACAATTTACTTCTTCACTGTATCTAAGAATAAGTTAAATTACTAAAGCTATTTAGTCTTAATAATATAATCTTGGGTACCTAAGTCTATAATAATAATAAAATAGTTAAAAATCTTTTTACCATTAATCTAGATATTAAGACAGATATATTTATCTACTTAAGTTTAGATTTAGTCCTAGCATTCTTTTATAGAGATCTTAAAAGGAAGTCTTTAAATAAGAACCTAAAGTAATTTAAAAAAAGTATAAGTAATAAGAGAATTTTAGAATAAAAAGCTTTAAGCTCTAGTATTAATTAACAACTATAGCTAGGTACTATAGCTTTTTAAACAAAAAATAGTAAAAACTTAAAAATGCTTTTCTCTAAACAAGTTTAATAGATTAATATTAGCAAGATTATACTTGTATAGGCCTAGGCTAAAGCGCTATCTGAGGCGTTTTTGTTTTTTTCCTATTTCTAGTCTAAGTAAGGTTCTACAGCTTCTAAGTATTCTTCCTATTTAGTCTTAATCTCTTTTACTTAAGAGGTAGTATAGTTGCTTACAAAGTAACTAGGCTTCCTACATATAAAGTAAGTATTTAATAAAAGCTTATTATTAAAGGCAAGAGTTTTAGATAGCAATCTAGGTGTGCTTAAAAGTAGCGTAAGCAGAGGTTAAAGTTAACTTAGATAAAAAGCTAGTGTAAAAAGGCTGCAGGCTTTAATAATATTAAAAGTAGAGCTCTCTTAGTAGTACTAGGGTAAATACTAGTTTACTATTAATATATAGTCTAATAAAAGAATTGTGCTTTTCTATATTAAAGATAGTAAGGTGTTGCACTATTTTTTAAATAAGTTATTTTATAAGTATTTAAACCCTAAATTTAGGGCATATAAAGCAAGGGTAATTTTCTCTTATAAGTAGAAAAACTACTCTAACTTAGAAATAAACTTTTTAATAGTAGCACTAACAAACTTTGCTTTAAAAGCTAGAAACGTTTCTTTTTTGTCTATAACTAGGCAGTAAAATGCTACACAGCTCTCCGCCTGTTTATTACTAAATATAAAATATAGTTTAAGTAAAGTATATACTTAAATTATATTTTACAACTGTTCTAAAACTAAATTAGCTAAGTACTGTAGTTTAAGGTAGTATTTTATAATACTAGTAGTGTGTTTCTACACAAGAGCTATACAAGCGCGCTTAGTCTAGTAGTAATTTAAGTTAATTTCTAATTAGTTTTCTATTAAGGCCTACTATTAACAAAACGTAGGATTAGTTCTATTATTAAGATTTTTTATAGTAGGCATGCGCTCTATAAGCTTAAAGCGTAGTATCTTAGGAGTAGCAAAAATATACTATATTAATTAGCTTAACAGTATATTTGCTTTTATTAGCAGTATTTTTGTAAATAGTACTGCTGTGTCTCTAGACAGCGTAACTTCTAGTATTAATTACGTAACTTATATATTTAAGCAGTTAATTTTATGTTTTTAAGATGTAACTAGATCTTCCTTTAAATCTACTTCTTTTTACTTCTTAACTTTATCCTTCTTAATATCTAGTTGCTTGCTAGTTGCTTTGTTTTATACAAATTATTGTTAACTTTAGCAGCAGGTTAATTTTTTGACAGGCTTTAAAGAGGGTCTAAAGTAGTTTTAGTTAGCTATTACCAATTAATTCTAATACTAATAAGTTATTAGTAGTCTCTATATTTCTACTTTTACGCACTTGACGCAAATTCTCTAAAGTAATTTGCCTTATTATTAAGGTTAAAAGTTCTAAACCTAAAGGCTTTAGTTAGTAGGAGATTTAAGAGATCCTACTTAAAGTATTATTAGACTTAATAGTATAAAGCTTCTAGTTTATATTTAAAAAGGCTTAGGCTTAGGTGTAGTCTAAATAAACAGCTAAGATATTGTTGCAAATACTGTTACTAGCTAAGATAAGATTTTTAATATAATGTAACAGCGCAGGCAAGACTTATAGATAAGTATTAGCAGAAAGGATCACAGCAAGGCATATAGGAGTGCGTTATAATTTACAAATAAGCCTTTACTTAAATAAAACACCTATAGGCCTTATATAAAAGGATATTAAAAATCTACAGAGCAACTATAGGTCCTAAGCTGTCTTTATACCTGCGATCTGGGCTAGGACGAGAGTAGGTCCGATACAGATAAGATCCTGAGATAACGGTGAGGATAATAGATATGTAACGTGTTCGTCACATATATGAAAATAAAGAAGTAAGTTTTTAATTATATAAGCTTCTTGCTTAGGCTGCTAAGTAGTTTTTAAGATTAGAATAATAATAAGTACTAAGTTAATAAGCATAAGCTGCTTTGCAACATTATTACTTCCTACAGAGAAATTAATAGTAGCGTTATGTTTATTAGAAAGCCTTTTTCGCAGAAGCCTTCAGTTCGAAATTACTGCACTTAAGAGATATTGTCTTGCAGTTTTGCTACTTAGCTCCTACTACCTACTTCTACTCTAATAAGCACTTTTAATTAAAGATATAAGCCTTAGAATACTGTATATAATTCTAGTTAACTTGCAGTACAGCCTACTTAATAGCTAGCTTAAATTTCTTAATAGCTGCAGCAACAATAGCTTTAGCTTTAGCAGCAATAGCAGTATCCTCTGCGTTAATTAACGCTTTAAGAACAGCATGCTTGCAGAATACTACCTTCTTCTACTTTATATTACTGCGCTGCTAAATGTTGTCTTAAATGTTACGTAGACTAATTATATAAGTATGCTAGTGTAAGACAACAATTGTTTTGGAACTTAATTTATAAAAGTAATAAATTAAATTTGTACTTTTATGCTGCCTGCCTATAGACACTTACTATCTAAGCTAGGATAGCTAATAATACGCTTAAGCTTACTAAGGCTTAAAAAGCTAAGTAAGACTTGCTAATAAAGTCTAGCAAGTATAATAATTCTAATACTTACTAGTAAGCTTGTTCTTAGTTCTAGTTTTTTAGTTTTTAGTTAGTTTAGCTTATTAATCTTCTACTCCTTTAAAGCAACTAAGAAGCGACTTAGCCTTGTATATAAATATTACTGCTTAATATAAGTCTTTTGCTTATTAATTATTATTACCTTTAATTAAGTGCTTAACTTACTCAAAGTTAAGCAACTGCTTAAACTTCTAAAACTATTGTGAAGTAAGCAACTTAGTTAAACTATTAGCTAGCATAATTGCTATTTCTAGGTACTTAACTTAAAATAATTCTTTAGCAAATTTTTGCTGCAGCTATATATTTTATATATTAATATATCTTAAACAAGTGCTAATCTACCTATTCTTCTTAACTATAAGCTGAATTGTTTGTTGGTTATTATACTAGACTATCTAAACTTTTTTTAGATTAAGAGACAGCTTGTAAAAAAAAGCATCTAAAAGCTATAGCCTCTTTAGTAGTTTACTTAATAGTAAGTAGCTGAGCCTTAGTAGTTAACGTAGTTACTGTAGTCTGCTATGCTACTTTCTTAAATATAAGACTAATGTATTAGATAGCTATATATTAATAAAATAAATAATAAGTTTCCTAATTATCTGTAAAAAAAAAGCATTGCCTGCAGTTGTTAAGTCTAGTTTATTATAGTTTTTATGTTAGATTGCATCCTATCTTGTCTAATAAAGGGCTACAATCACCTGTTTAACAGCTTTTATACATTAATTACTAGAGTTTATAAGAAAAAATAAGAGCTTTAAGATTAAGTAAGCAATGTTTAGTTAAAGTATAATAGCTATATACAGCACTAATCTAACTCTTTTTTAGTAGGCTTTAATTTCTTGCTTAGTTGCTTTGCTAGTATTCTTAATTAGCTCCTTTAATAACAATAGAGTCTTTAGAAAGCTACTATCTTCTAGCTTAAACTTCTTTATAATCTAATTAATATGCGTATTATTTACAAGCGTAATTATTTGCTTTTTATATTTCTTAATTACTTAGATACTAAGGAACTATTTAAATAATTTTTATTCCTGTATTTTATACTTGTCTATAATCTTTAACTAAAGATCTAATGCCCTCTGCTTATAATTATTTGCGAAGAGTAGTAGGAGATAATCTATATAGATAAAACTAAAATCCTCCTTTTTTAATAAAAAAATAAGAAGGGCTCTTTTAGTAAAGCAATTAGTTAAATTTTTCTTAGTAATTTTAAGTACTCCTTATACTATAATAGTAGCAAGTCTTGCAATTTATAAAGTAAGCAGTTAAGCTGTACCTACTTTTTAGGCTTCTTAAAGCTATCTAGCATCTTACAACTTACTAAGTTGTCTACTAAAATTAATATATTAAGGAATACTCTTACAATATTATATTGCTTAATCTCTAGATTATTCTTAGCAGTAATAGCTATTACTACTTAAAAGAACTTAGCTGCTAACGTAGCAGCATATATTAAGTAGATTAAGTCTTTTTTTTAATTACTTCTTATAAGAATATACATCTTGTATTTAGAAAAGAAGCTGTCTTAATTAAACCTATAGCTCTAAACTTACTTTATAAGTATTAGTTAATTATTTGCTTTTTCTTTTAATATTTTAGTCTAAGTCTTATTCTTACTTAACTGATTAATTTCTTTTCCGCAGCCATCTTTAAACAAGGCCCTTATAAAATAATAAAGCAATTGCTTCTATAATCCTAGCAGCTTAAGTAGATTATCGCAATGT
Source organism: Alternaria gansuensis (assembly GCA_009289805.1). Taxonomy (NCBI): domain Eukaryota; kingdom Fungi; phylum Ascomycota; class Dothideomycetes; order Pleosporales; family Pleosporaceae; genus Alternaria; species Alternaria gansuensis. The sequence goes on along the minus strand of WBOK01000164.1, from coordinate 69,328 downwards.
AGTTAAATAATTTATACATTTAGTTTATACTTAGTAAGCAAAGCTACTATAATTTTATAATTAAGAGTCTTATAGCTTGCTTAGTCTTTTTAGGTTACTTATAAACTTAGCAGGTAAGTATTATAAAAATTAACTTATAGTAAATTTTTATAATCTGCAATTAATTCTTTAATACTACTTGTGCTTCTACTTTTTCGTTAATTATTAAGATCTTAAGTTATATTTTTATGCTTACGCCTGCCGCCTAGCTTACGCAATAAGAAATAACAATTTATAAGCTTATTTAAGCTTTTAATAGTAATTTTAGCACTACGTTCTATAAGTAGAGGTTAAGCTTATAATTGCTTACCCTGTCTGTAATTTAAAACCTAGGATTTTAAACTACAAGATAATCTGCAGTCTATAACTTGCTTACTTTAAGCAAGAAGCTTATTACAATTATCTAGAGTATTAATGTCTTTAGATATAGTCTATTTAACTAGTAATAAGCTGTTAGGCTTATTATAATTAAAAGGCTCTAAGCCCTTAAGTATTAACAGATTAGCTCCTCTAGGCGAGCGCACTGCTGTTTAACTGTTAAATACTCTGTAATTAACCGCATTGTCGCTCCCTAGAGTCTCTAGTTTAGAAGTTAATTCTAAAGTAGCAAGACTAGTATCCTACTACTAATCTAAGCAAATTCCTAATAGTACACTAGCTTTATACTCTATTTACTTAGCGTTTTCTAATCTACTCTTATTTTTAGTAGTTAGGCTTTCCTTACTGCTTAAGATAGTAGATAGATTACCTTTAAGGTTTTTAGTAGTTAGCTGTATATCCTAATCTACTCTCTTTTCAATGGGTAGGAGGACTTCCAAGTTGTTTCTAAGATAAACTAGCTTGCCTTTATAAGGAATCTCTATACTATTAATCTAGTAATCCTTTATTAGCTCTTCTTTACCGCATTCTTTATAAAATGAATATTTGTTAAAAGTTACATTACAGGTAGTAACTACCTAATTAAGTATAGATACTTATATATAGTACATATTAAAGGCTTAATAACTAACTAAATAACTAATATAGCCGCAAAACTTAAATTTAAATCCTTAATAATTGCGCCTAGCTGCCTTCTCCCTATTTGATAAGTAGGCTTAGCAGCTATAAGCATAAACTCCACTCTAGTCTAGGCGTAGATTAGTAGTCTAATGTCTAATTACAGGTAGTTAATAGTATTAGAAATATTTCCTAAACTATTCTTTAAGCACCTAGTAAGGAGATTAGTAGCTATAAATTTTAGTAGGGCTTATTTTATACAAGTAAGCTGCTGCATCTATAATTACTAGCTAAAGCTTAGCTAGTAGATTAGCGCTTATGCGCATCTTAATAGCTTTTATAATTAGCTCTTAGCTAGCCCTCTCTGCTAAGCTATTAGGCTTAAAAGTGTATAGCAGTAGTATCTTAATTATAATTTTTTTCTTTACTACATATTCCTTATATCTTAATTACCCTCTCTGAAGCAGTATAGCAGTGTCGTTATCCTAATAAATTTCTGTAATTGTCTACTAATATTTCCTCTTAATCCTCGCAGTAAAGCCTTTAATTACAAGTTTAATATTATTTAGTATTGTTAACTAAATGTTATAATCACACAGCTTGCCTAAGTAGTTTTTCTTAATAATTTGTACTTATTTCTTAAGCAGATAACTATTTAGGAAATTAAACAGATCTTATAAGATTCTGTAAAAAAGCTAAAGTAATCTTTTTTTTAGTTATTATAAAATTACTTATAAAGCATAAGCTGATGCGTAGTAATTATATTCTAATAGCTTCTTGCTAGTAATCTTAACGTTCTGCGATAATTAGACTGGAGCTTTAATAGACTCTTATTTTAGGTGTCTTAATTATTAATACTATAGATCCTTATTACTTGTGGGCACTTAAGGTTTTCTTAATTGTGCTAAAGCCTTTCCTAGTAGTAATTAAGAAATGAAACAAGAGAGTTGCTTGTGTTTAACAAATAAAAAAATTAAAGTAACACTCTAAGTTAATTAAAAAAACGTTATACATAATTATATAAAACTTATAGTATAGTTATATTCTAAATAATACATGGCTACCTACTCAAGCTGTGCTTTAAAGACAATATTAACGTAGAAACCCAGTACAAACTTAATGTTAGTAAGCAGAAAATTAGCTATTTTAAGGCTAGCCTTACTATACAAAACGTTTTTAAGCAGCCTATTTCCTATTCTAGCAACGTGAATAAATTAAGTGCCTGTCTCAATAGTCTTGTCCTTAACATCTTCGCAATATGTGCCTAGTACTAGGTAATTAATGCTATTAAGTAAGTAGAATGCTGCTCTACTATTTATAATTATACAAAGAGATAATACATAAAAAGTAAGAGCTGCGCTAAACAAGTTTAGACTAATTTCCTTAATTAAGTCTTTTAAGTTAATTAGTGCTAAAACTAATAAGCTAAGGTAGAATTTACTTAGTTTATTAGCAGCTAATTTACTAGTGCTAGCTTTCTAGCCCTCCTTCTTAATCTAGGTGCGTAGCGCTGCTTATCTATTACTATTCTATTGCTTAATAATCTTCTTTTAGTTGTTGTCTAACAGTTTAATTAGTATTCTGCTTAAAGAGCATAATCTAGTAACTGCTGTTTAAAATTAGAAGTAGTTATATAGTATCTAGGAGTACTTATACTTAAATTCTTTACTTAGCTTATAGAGACAAAGATATAATAACTTACTTCACTTTTTTATATTCAAGTTAATTAATAATTACTAAGCTATCTCTAATTTAGATCTAGTTTAGAATACTACGTGTTCTTTTCCTTTTAAAAAAGTAATTAACTAATTTTATAACAATATACTAAAGATTGTTCCTAGATTATTAATTGTTAATTAGGCTCTACTAAGTGCTATTACTTATAATAGCTTATTGCGCTTTTTACGCAACTAGTTTAGTGCAATCTTAGTGCCTAAAGCGTTTAAGAAATTAGTAACTACTAACAGTCTAATAACATTAGAGAGCAAGTAAATTATTACTTATTAATACAAGAGCTGCTACTTAGTAAACTAATACTTAGGACCTATTTATCTCTAGCAAGCCTTGTCTAGGTAAGATCTTTATTACGCCTTAATTAAATACTAAGTACTCTAATTTATAGAATTAAGATCCTTCTTTAGAATCTGTACTAAGGTTTAAATACTACTAAGGTTTTCAGTAATTATACCTATTAAAGTATTTAACAGCAGATCTAAATGTACAGTCTTACTAATCTAGTCCTTAGAACTAGTAGTTTTAGTAACTTTTTTATTTTTTAAGTAATATATACTTTATACCTGTTGACTAGCTTATTGTAATTATTCTTCTTATAATTAGCATTATTTGTATAAGCCTTATATTTGCATTAAGTAATTGTATAGTTTTCTTGTATTCAGGCGCTTGCGCTAGGTAGTAAAGTAACAAGCTCTTTAAAATTTTTAAGCAGCTTAGAATACTAAAGTTTCTAATAATTTATTAAGCGCATGTCTAGGAGATTATGGTTAACATAATCCTAGATGCCTTTCTCTAAGCAGTGCAGTTTTAATAGAGCAAATTAAGTTAGCTAGTCTAATTAAGCCTTAACAATTACTCTTAAGGCAACAAGCAGTGTATTAAAGAGGTCTATCTTAATAAGCTACTTTGTAAAATTAAGACGTAGGTTATTATTAACGTAAGCACAAGATTAGTTAGTTAGTAGCTACGATAACAATAACAGTAGCTTGTAAGTTGTAGAATAAATTAGCAGGAGATTAATTGTATAATTAAGTAAGTAAGAGGTACAGCAGCTGCAGTAATCTGCTAGCTGTACTATAGGAGAAAATAAAGGAGAGTAAAGTAATAATTAAACAGTTAACCTTCTAGCTTGCTAATTGCGCAGTAAGAATTAATACTATAATTAAGCAGCTAGGCTTATAACTGTAGGAGCTAAGAAGGGGTAATTGCTTAATTACCTAAGTAGGAAGTAAGTGTATTAATCAACTAAGTGCTACAACAAAGTGTCCAATAACTACTAAAGAGACATAAGACGATCTGGCCTTATATAGACGCTAGCGGGGCCGTCACGTGAACAGCTTACTAGGATCACCTGATCAACAGGGTGATCCGCGTGTTAATACTCCAACATATATACTATTAGATAGATCTACAAAACCTAGAACACGTAAAGTACTTATAAATTATATACAAATATAATAGATGTATTATACATTACTTAGATAAGTATAGATTAAGATAGTGTACGGGTGCTAGAGTGTATGAAGACATACTGCTACGAGGGCAAGAGATTACTAGAGACTAGATTATGCGAGAACGAGGTTAGTAAGATAATAATCTTATTTTGGGTTAAGTATAAAGACTATTGGTAGAAGAAGAAGCCCATTCTATATTATAGTACAAGAGCTTAGCTGTCGAGTGGATAAATAATAATAATTCCTTCTTTCTGTAAGATACAGAACAGGTTATATACCTTAGGATTAGATAGTTAAGCACTAACTTAGCGTGCAGTAGGGTATTACCCTGTGTACTAGCACAAACCTCCCCTTCCTGCAAGCTTAGCCCTATTAAGCTTTACACTCTACAGAAAGAAAGAAAGAAAAAACAGTAAAAACAAAAGAAATAAACAAAGGAAATATTATTTCATTATTAGGACGCCGCCTAGTATTAGTAGGTCTTATATCCTCGCAGTGGCCACAGAATCTAGGTGTCTAGAGAGCACCTAAATTCTATAGGCTTAGCGGTTTTTTCTTTACACACCTAATAAGGGCATACCTCTACTATATTACTGTCTCTTACTTTTTTAAGCGTTTACTTTAACAAGGTTTTAAAGTAGCAGTTAAAGCGCTTAGTCTAGGTATAAGTGCAGTTACTGTAGTAATAGCAGGAGCTTAAGTCTTAAATATTAATTAAAGCTAACTATAACAAGGCTGCCTAGTTGAAGTTAAGAGTACTAAGACTTTATCTAAAATTACTATACTTAATTAAGAATAAACACGCAGAAGACGCTGTATAAAGAAGAGTAAAATAAGTTTCTTGCTTTTTTAGAAGACTTAGCGCTTATTAGCTTTTAAGCTAAGTTATTCTTAAAGGCGCTAGAAAGAATTAGCTTAGAAGGAATTAGTATTTTATTTATTTTAGTCTTTTGTTGTATGTAGAGAGTTTTTTCTATTGTTAAAGAAGTATAATTAGTCAAGAAAACCTTAAACAGAATTAGTATAAAAGGTGTTTTTTTCTAACTATTGCACTAGTTATACTTATACTTTTATTATTTTGTAGTAATCTATGTTTTTAAGAAATTATGTGAAGTAAAGCTAATTAGTTTCTAAGTTTTTAGATATAGCTATGTACTTAAAGATTTTTTGCTAAAAAGCATAGTATGAGTTGCTGTTTTCTTTGTTGTTCTTAGCCTAACTGTTAAGGCGTAGTTTCTGCGCGCTATAGGTTATTTTGTTTTTTCTTAACTTTCATAGCTAAAATAATCTTGTGTAGGTTTTTTTTGCTATTTACTAATATTTAGGAGTAGTTCTTTGCTATAAGAGCTGTTTTGTTTAGCAAAAGCACAAATGTCCTTGTATAGTAGCTTAATAGTTGCTTAGTTTACTAGTAATACGTAGCATTTTTTTTTTTAGTTTTTTATGTTAAGACAGTGTAGTGCTGCTGTGTTAAAGAAGTAAGTAGTATTCTTAAGATCTATGCGTTGTATTACAAAAGCTATGTTTATTAATCTTTAGTAGTTAAGTTATGTGCAGGGTATGTAGATGCTAATACATTTTTTAATAAATTCTGCTGCTGGCTTTTTAACTATTAAAACTATATTGCTTGATTTTTTTGCTCTCCTGTCTTGCGACAAGGATGCTGCACTAATAATAAAATAGTATTTTTAAAAACCTTTAGCACTACTGTGTTTGTCTATAAGTTCTAGAAGTTAAGTATAGAGATTGCCTATTCCTAAAACAACCTTAAGAATTAAGTTAAATTAGTATAAGGTACTATTAAACTATTAGTTTATAATAATGCGCTGTTGCTGTAGAGCGTTAAAAAGAAGCTTCTTTACTAAAGTTTAGATGTTAGTAACTTTAATGCTATTACTAAGTTTCGCAAGCCCTAATACTTTATCTTTATACTAGACAACACTAGGAGTATAGTTTATAATATAGTCTTCTTTTTTTATACTTACTTCTAGGTCTTTAAAGACTTTTAATAGACTTAGTGTCTAAGGCAGTTACTGCTATAGCTACTTGCTTTAAGCTTTATCTAATAGAGGCTAAGACATTACTTAAGTAGGTGTGTTAGTAGTATAAGTATTACCTTTAGCTTCTGCTTAACTAAGAGAGGAGATCTTGCTGTAATTGTTGTCTTTAAAGGTTAATACAGAGGGGTGACAAAAAAAAAAGAAATCAAAAAAGTTATAGTTTTCAAAGGTTTATTTTTAAATGTGTAAAAATCGCTATAATTTACATATAATAGATAAGACAAGCTAATCTTCTTTATGTATAAGTTTAAAGGTAGTTGTAAGATTAACTGTTAAGTAATAATAGAGAGCTTATTTTTTGAGTTTTTTCTTAATAAATAACTACAATAGCATACTAATACTTAGTGTACTAGCCCTTAGCTTCTTTTACATACAAATAACGCCTAGGTAATGATAGAATACAATTATCAATCGCTTTTTGAGGTAACTTTAGGAATTAGGATCTTTTTAATATAGTCTAAATTCCTAAAAGGAGTAGTAATTAAAGGGCTTTTAATTACTACTAGTTTAGATCTTCCACCTATCCAAATTGCACCCCAAACTTAAAGAGAAATATCTTAACCTATAACTAGATTAGTAAGTATTCTAAAAATAGATTAAAATAATAAAAATATTAAAGATACAATATAATTTATTATTTAATAATTAGAGTTTTTTAGAACTTACTTGCCTATTATTATGCTTTGTTTAATAGTATTCTGTCCTAGCACTGTGCCTACGCTTAATAGCAGACTTGTCTAAAAATATAACTTTATATAAGTTTATATTTTTAATGTTTTTAAGTGTTTGCTTGGCGTAAATGTGATAATTATAAGCTTTTTTAGTGTCTAAAGGCGTCTTTTTTCAAGAAATATAAGTAGAATAGTTCTCCTTTTTTAGAAAGCGTTGTACGCTTCTAATTAAAAGATTTATACTATTTTCTCCTAATAGACTTTAAATCGCCTTTTTAGGGCTTCTTGTAAGGTCTCTATTAAGCACTCTTTTTGCTTTATTTAAGATCTTAGAAGGACGACCTTGTTTAGAGCTAATAAAAGATAAAGGAGCGTTCTTTTTTTGTTCTAGTATATTACTAATAGAGGAGATAGATTTGTTGTGTAAGTATAAAGTATAAACTTGTTGTTTAAATTAAGAGAGATTGCAAGCCATAGAGGAGATAATATAAAAATAGAAAGTTAAGACAAACAAGAGGAGTAAATATACTATATTTTTAATAAGTTATTACGTAATTAGTGCTTACGTAAGCAACCCCTATTTATTTCATCCTTTTATTAAACTATAAGGAAATAAGAAATATTACTCTGAAACTTGCTAACATTTTACTTACGTAAGCTAATTAAACTAATTTACTATCCTGCACAATGATCAGTAGTTCACTGATCATATATACCTTTTGGTTGTTTTGGCGTAGTGGTGCAGGGCTGCGTTCTAACAAGCCCTTCTAGTTACTAAAATATAAAGCTTTGAAAACTATAAGTTTTTTGATTTCTTTTTTTTTGTCACGCCACTGTACTTAGGTAGAAAGGTAGTAAAGTTAGTGTAGAAGAAAAGTTAGTTAGTTAGTAGGGTTATAGTTTAACTTTATATGTAGTAGTAGTATACTGCTAGTAGGTAGGTAAAGGTAAAGGTAAATAGAGTTTATATTACGCTAAAATAAGCAGGCTTTGCAATAAAAATAGTTACTGTTATTAGCTATTGCTTTGTAAATGTAAGAAATTGAGTATAGTGTTAGTATAGTAGTAAGGTATTATAAGTTTATAGAATCTAGGTACTTACTACAAACTTAGAATTTGTAGAATAGGCGGCTTGTACCTAAATTTTATATAGGAAATTAGTAAGTAAGCAGCTAAAGATAAAGTTAAACACTAATATAGCATCCTCTCTCTTTTCTAATAATTTAGGCTGTCCTATAGCCTAGAGGTTGCTAGCTGTAGTGTTGTCTAAAAAAAAATGCTTAAGATTAGCGAAGGCCTGCTCTAGTCTAGCGTTAATCTCTTAATTAATTACTGAAAAATCCTTAATAATTTAATTAGCAATTTTATTAGAAAGAAAATGCTGAAAATTAAGTATTCTAAAGCGGCGTGTATAATCCTTAAACGTAGTAGACTAAAAGACTTTTTAGTTAATCTTGTTTTGCCTTAGATTCTTAATAACTAAGTATTTATAGCCTAGCACAAATTGTTTTTAGTTAAAAACCTTTATAAGTTTTTTATAATGTAATTCTTTTAGTTAACAATTGGGTTTAGTAAGTATACTAATGTATTAATTAGTAATTTTTCTAATGTATACAATAGTATAAGTGCTAGAATTAGCCATATCTATTGCTAGTAAATAGGTATTAATAAGTAGGCTAATAGTAGCTAGTTATGCGTAGGTTATAATTTGCTTAAAGTTTTGTAGGTTGTCTGTTTTAGCAAAAAAAAAGTAGCTAGGCTAAAGAAGTTGTACTTATTTTAGAAAGCGTTGTTTGTATTATTTTTATAACAGCAGCTACTTCTGTTTAAACTTTTTAAGAGCTAGAAGGTTAGCGCTAACACTATCTTTGTTTATAACGTGCTAAAGGTCTAGTATTAAGAGATATAAGATAGTAGCAACTTTTTAGTATTAAGCTCTAGGTAATACGTTTTGTATACTCTTTATATCTCTTACTACTAATAGCAGAAGTTAGAGCTTGCAAAGCCTTTTTCCTTTAGCAAATTTGCTAGCGTTAAATTAATATAGCCTTTAGGCTTAGAAGCTAATACTATATACTTGTAGTAATTTAGTTGGCTTCGGCCTTTTGAGACAACCTTTTGATGTGACCACACACTTTGTAGACACCTTTTTGGTAAAAAAAGATTTATTGCTAACAATAGGTATCTAGGCTTATACCCCCTTGTTCAGCATTGCTGGCACGCAATTAGTGTGTCGCATGTTTAGACAAAAACAAAGATGCGCGATATCTCTCTAACTAACTGTCTTAACTAATAACTATTTATTAATAACTGCAACTTCTATTGTCTCTATTACTATTTTAGCGGTGTTGTAGTCACGGCGTTTCTAGTATGCGCCTATACTTAGATGTAAACATATAACAATAGCGTTACTATCTAAGTATAGCTCTCTTATTTTTAAAGGCAACTTACAAAGTCCTTCTACTTATTAGTTTATCTTAGCTACTTAATAGTTATTTTAACACGCTTTTGCTTTTTATAAAGCTACTATAAGGTTTTTTTACTAAAGTTGTATTTGCGTAAGAAGAAATTAGTAAGATAATATACTATTACTGTACTTAAACTATTAACCTACGTAATGTATTTAATAAACTTGCTACTAAATAAGCTTTTTACAACTTCTATTATAACTTTAATATCTATAATACTAAACGCATTAATAAAGTGTTAATAAATAATAGAATTTAACCTCTGCGTTTACCTAACTACTATTAGAGCTACTACTAACAGCTTCTCTTTAATTAACTAAGAAAGCTACTTAATAAAAGTAAATGTAGGCTTTATAATCTACTACTATAGCTTCTTATATAGTAACTTAGTAAGGTCTAACTTTACTTAATACAAGCTATTAGTTTCTATATTAAATAAGAAGAAAAATAGTTTAAGTATTGTATTATTTATATGTAATTTTCTTGTATATAGTACTATATAGTATAAGAAATCCTAAAAGTAAGAAGTAGTAGGTAAGAAGCTTTTATAAAGTATTGCAGGCTCCTGCTGCAGTAACGTACGTGTCCTTACCCTCCTCTACTTTCTCTACCTCTATCGCAATCTTGTTGCTAGCTATAGGCTAGCAATTGCTGTTAAATACGTTTTAATCAGTGTTGTTTTTTTATTTTCTACTCTAAGCGCTTAGCGCGTAGACCTTATCTACTTACTATTTAAATTTTGTTAACTACATATAATCTTTTTTTGACTTTTGCAACTAATTAGTAGAGGGTAGCTGCTTTTCACTTTTTTAGAAAACCTTTTTTGACTACAACAACAACCACCACCTTTGATACCTTAGAAAATAAAGTAGTAATTTAGCTAAGCTAACTAGCGTTACTCTTTTTAGTAAAAAAACCTGCAACAGTAGACCTTTACTAGTTACTATGTAAGATAATATGTTTCTTAAGCTAGTTTTACGCAACACTAGGCTTAAGATTAAGGCTAGTAATAGCGCTGTAAGCTGTAGAACGTGTTGTACTATATGAAGTATAGTACTAATAATAGATTATTGTTAGCAGCTCTTGCTTGTCTTTATTCTACTAGAGTAGTAGGCCTCGTTTAAGTTTTTGTAGTGCTGTTAATAATTTAAAATTGCTAAGCTTAGTATGTTGTAGTACAACGTTATCTATATTATAGAGGGTTAATACGCTAAGTTCTTTGTACTTGCGGCCTAGGTAGTGTTCTGCCTGTAATAAAAGAATAGCTTGTTGTTTTAAGATTAGGAAGACTAGCAATTATAGGCTAATATATAAAAGACAGGCAAGAATTTAATTATAGTACTATACTTTTAGGTGCGTAATTGTAAAGTAGCTAAAGGAGTTATTAGGTTAATATTGCCTTCTAGCTTGTTTCTAGTCTAAAGAGGCCTTTTTTCTAAAAAAAAGGCGCTTATTCTTACCTATTGTTGTTGCTATTGCGCCTACTAGCTAAGAACGCTTACATTTTAGTTTTTACTTAATTATGCGGCTCTTGTAGTACTGTAGTAGTTATAGTTTCTGTTGCTAGTTCTTAGCGCATTAAGCTAGCGCTTGCTGCTTTTTATATTTGTCTTGCTATTATAAAACTGTAAAAAGTTGTTGCTTCAAAAGTTGTTAGTTGTAGTTAACTAAGTAAGCTAGCTTCTTTAATTGCGCTCTGTAAGGCTTAAAACTAGCTAAAGTTAGAAGAAAAAAAGTAATAGACTGCTTAACAGGTAATTTGTCTTTAAAGTAACTAGTTTAAAACGCATAAAGATATTTAGATTACGTTTAATTACAAAGAAAGTTTATTAAAAAGCATTTATTGTAATATTAACGTGGCGTTGCGTTTTAAGGTATAAAAAAACTACAGAATCTAGGTGCTTACTACACACCTAGAATTTATAGGCTAAATAACTAATTTCTGCATTTAATATAAGAAATTTGTAAATAAGTAGCTAAAGGTAAAAGTAAACACTAGTAGCACAGTATCTCTTCTTCTTCCTAAGAAAATAGGCTATTTAGTAGCTTATTAGCTGCTAGCTGTAGCAATGTTAGAACTAGGGTCTAAGCTTCTAAAGTCTTATATATATGCATAACACTCTTTTTTTATAAGACACTTAATAATAATAACTTAAAAATAAAGATTATCTTTTATTACAGGAGGTAGAGATAATTATAACTTAGTAGGTAGCTTAAGTAAGTCTAGAGAAACAGGAATATTTACTGTTAGACTAGTTTATTCCTAATACTTAGAATCCTATAACTTTACATTCCCCTAATCTTTCTTTATAATATCTACCACGTGTTATTAATAAAAGGCTTTAATTGCTAGCTAAGTGTTGTGTGTAGAAAGCGTGTGCTATTAAGGTCTTTAAAGTAGTAAGTCCCCCTGTTAGGTTTAGTATTATAGATACAATATAGTCCTAACTACTTTATATCTTATTTGTAGTTTTAAGACATATTAATTTCTTAAACTAAGTTTTTAAGAAGAATTAGATCTCTTAGCTTTATATCCTTATATGATACTTTTCTAATATTATTTTAGTATTTCTTCTTAGCAGCTTTTATGCAATTAGTAAAAGCAACAGCATCTTTTATAAACTAATTTCTAAGATTTAACTATATTGCTTATATTAGAAGTAATTCTATACAGTTCTTTACTTTTCTAAATAAAAGCATTTGCTATGTAAGTAGTGCAAGCTTAATAAGAAGTACTAAGTTCTACTTTATAACTAGTTAGTATAGTAAGCAACCTATTTATTTTTGTATAAAGATTCTGTCTGTAAAACAAACTATTAGCAAGTTTTTAACTTAAGGTTTTAGTTACTTTATAAAGCCATTTATAATTAGTTTGTACTTCTTTTTAATTTGTTTTATAGCTTAAGAACTATATTTAAATAATTAGATATAGTTAATTTTATAAGTTTATAATAGATGTAAGACTACCTTAGTAAAGTTAGGTCCTTTATTAACTATACGTTTACGTGCTATGCTCTATCTACATATAATGTCTTTATATATAAACTTTACAATTGTCTTAAACTAGTTGTTTAATAGCGCTTTTGCTTTAGGCTAGCCGCTAAAGTAGTCTCTTGCAATTATAAGAAACTTCTTCCTACAACACTACAGCATATATACTATATTAATAGCAACAGTTTCTTGAATAGCAAAACTGTAGGTGTTAGTAAGTATATTAACTTTCCTTTTAAAAGATTGTAGCTAATAGTTAAGGCAGGTTACTAGTTTCTTCTACACTTGCTTATATATTTCTCTCTACTAGTATTGCTGCGCAAGAATAAAGTAGACTGTACTAACTTCTTAGTATCTAATCTAGGTGTACACGATCTATACCGCAGCTGTTCTTAAATCTATATCGTTTACAACTTGTTAAATTGCAATATTTTTAATATCTTTCTAAAGAATATTTCATCTTATATTAAGAAGTTTACTGCTTACTTTTTTTACGCTTATAGTTCTTGTAGTTCTATTCTCTTTAAAGTCTTAAAGTTAACTAAAAACTAAGTATATTACTCTATTTTCTTAGAAAACTCTTAGCAAAGTATCCTAGCTTGTCCTGTTAGTACCAGTGCATTTATATTTCTAATTATATAGTTAATAAGTTTCTCTAGGTCTTCTTTAAGTTTAAAAGGAGGCTTCTAATTATTAGCTTTTAAATACTTAGACAATGCATCTGCAACAACATTTTTATTCCTTAGTATATACTTAATATTAAAATCTTATAAAAGAATAGTTAATATCTACCTATTTATAACTAATCCTAGATTATTAGTTTATAAATAATTTAGTTAAGCAATACAAGTTGCAGCGTTAGTTTCTATAGTAAAGTTAATACTATAAAAATAAGTACAAAACTTCTTTAGGGCCTATAGTATAGTTTTAGATTCTAACTTAGTAAAGTGCTATTGCTTTTTTTAAGCTAACTATAGCGTGCTCTTAAACTGCACTAGGTGCTATGTATTGTTTTTTTTAAGTTGCTTTATGCACGCCTCTGCACTATCTTGACTAGCATTAGTTATAAGAAATATTTTGCAGTTCTTAGTATTAGTGTAGTCTAAGTTTATAAGTGCTAGTATATTATATATTGCCTATTTTAGTGTGTACATTGCTATGTTTTGTATATTTCTTTATTTAAAAAAAGTGTTGTCTTGTAGGAGTATAAATAGAGGTTAAGTAATCTTAGTAAAGTTCTTTACCTATATATAATAGTAGACATATAAGCTTATAAATAATTATACTTCTTTCTTATCCTTGCATAGTAGCGAGTTTATAATCTTTTTAACTTTCCTCTAGTTAGGATAGTAACTTTAAAAACTAACTTTATAGCCTACTACCTTAAGTCTTTCTAGAAGAAAGTAAAACTTCTTCCTTGAAATAGTGCCCTTAGCTTATTTAATATTAACTAGCACCTTATCAAGTTGCATAATATGCTTAAGAATATAATATTATACTTCTAGTATTAATTCTTCTTTACTGTAGTTAGTCTTAGGACCTGCGCATGTAATGTTATTAATAAAGGGCATTATATTAGGCTAGTAGTCTTTTAGAGTCTTTAGTATAACTTGTTAGAATACAGCTACTAAGTTAGTAGCACTTATAACTATTGTGTATAATTATATAAGTTCTACTAGCGTTTAGAATACTATTATATCTCTACTTTCTAGATGTAGTGTAATCTAGTTGTATCCTAAGAATAAGTTTATAAGTAAAATAAGCTTGGATTCTATAAATCTCTTAGAGAATTAATCTACTATTAGTAGTAAGTTTAAATTTTATATTATAACTGCATTTATTTTTGGCGCATTACTAATCTGTTGAACGCCTTTATATTTCTTTAGTACTAAGTGCTATAGATTGCAATACTAACTATTACATTGTTCTTATGTTCTTTAGTTTAGGTAGACATTAACTATATCTACTACTCACAATTCTAATACTTTTAGGACAGTAAAGCCTTATACTTACTAAGCTTTATATAGTATTGTTTGTATCTTGTATAGTAGGCATATCTTAGGATAAATTCTTCCTAACTCTTTAAATTACTATAAGAGAGCTCCTTCTCTATTATAGAGCATATATATAAATATTTCTTTTTCTATAAGCTAGAGATAATCTCTTACGTACAGTTTTTTAATTTATTTTCTAGTAAGTCTTGTTCCTTGCACAAAAGCAGTATATTTTAGCTTGAATAGATAATTATATAATCTAACATTTGAATTGCAGACGCTTTTTTAAAGTAGCTATTATTTTTTAGCTTTTTCTTTTTAGTTTTTTTATCTAAATTTTATTAGTATCTCTTGCTTAAGGATATTAACAGGCTGAACTTTCTTATTTACAGTTTTATATATAGTCTAGAGATTATAGCGTTGTTAGAAGTTGTTAAGCAGTCTTTCTTGCAACTGTTGCTAGTTAAGCTTATATATAATTAAAAACTTGCTAAGACTATAGTTTTTTATAAAGTTCTATAATTATCTAACTGCGTATATGAATACTTAGTTTATCTAAGCTATTTAGTTATACTTATTATTTTTCTTGTACAGCATGTTAAAATTGCTAAATCTAGCTATAGAATTTAACTATGCAGCTTTTTATATGTACTTTACTGTAGCTACTTACAACTTATTATTTATTATATTAGTATTTACGTGTATTTATATATTGCTTGCTGTTTTTAATATAAATTATTGTTAGAGGCTTTATTTCTAATTGTCTGTGTAGAGTAACTTAGTAATGAATTAGATATAACAAATACTGTGTTTCTATTACTATTTTTAGAGAGAACTTAGCATATAATTTATTTTAACGCGTTGTACTATATTGCTATTCTTACGCATGTACACTAAGGTTTTCCTAAAATTCTAGATTTAGTAATCTTAGCAACAATTCTAAAGGTAGTTTTAATAGTAACTATTTCTATTTGTATAAGTATATTAAATGCTGTCTTAACAAGCAAATTATAAGTTCTATTAGCTAAAGTAACACTAGTGGATAGCTATCTAAGTCTCTATTCTATTATTTACATAGTATCTTTAATACTTGTATAGCACTAAGTCTTAGGATATTTATTTGTGCCCTAGTGTTAATTAAAGACTTTAAAGAATTGCTGTTAATAATAATATAGTATTTTAGTAAGTTTACTTAAGTAAAGACTTATCTATTCCTTTGCTAAACTCTATAGACTTTCTTAGTAAGTATACTGTCTAACTTATTAATTTAGAAATTACCTTTTTTATGCACTTTATATTATATTTAAGAACTTAATTAATATATCTTTATTGTATTATAATGCAGGCTTGTAAAAGTTAGTGCAATTACAAAAGTTTTAGGGTTAGTATGTGCTTAGCCTGTGCGTTAGTTTAGCTAATTAGTAGCTAGAATAGATTTTAGGCTTGCTAAATTACACCTAAATTCTGTAATTTCTTTACTAGTTATAATATTAAGTGTTCTTAAACTATTTATAATGCTAATATTATTATTTAAAAGGTTACGTAGTTATTTCTAAATGTTGTTTTATGCTATAAAGTTAGATATAGTAACTTTCTATACTTCTTATCTAAGTAAAGTAATTATAATACAGTTTAGCTTACCTTATATTATTTCTTTTAACTTAAGATTAGAAAGCGAATTTAAAAACTTTACAGCCTTCTTTTTTCGCCTTTATAGTAGGTACTTTACATTAGCTAATATATTGCTATCTTGCTAAGACAACTGCAGCAGCCTAATAATTAAGAATATTATATTATAAGGCTAACTTATAAAAAGTATTTTACTTTATGTTTTCTTTTATAGAAACTGTATATTTATAAGCTGCGAGTTTAAGTTTAGAGTATTACTTTAAATTAGTTAATTACTTTCTTAGGTGCTTGTATTTCTACTTAGCCTTCTGCGTTTCTTTATTCCTTTATTCTAGACACAATTAATATCTTAGCAGAGGGTAGGACTTTTTCTTTTTAAGCGTATAGTAGTATATAACTTAGAAATGTTATATTATGCGTTTTGTCTACCTTCTAGTATAATATTAGCAGCATTAATATTATTAAGCCTATTAATTTATTTGTCTACAGCAGGGTTGTATAACTATTCTAAGAAATGTTAGAACTGCTAGAGAACATTATTATAGTAACTTAGGTTTCTTAAACTAGTTACTACAGTTGTAGAACTAGAAGCTTTACTTTTATACTTTAATCTTAGTTAAGAGTCTTTACTTGTAAACTTCTTAAGTATTATACTAAAGGTAAGTTAATAAAGTACGTTGTTAGTAATGTTGTAAAAATTTTAGATTTTTGCCATTAACTATAATAAGACTTAGGTTAATAGTAGCTGTCTTAAGATTTTCTTTAGACGTTTATATAGTAGCTTAAAGTAGTAAGTTTCTTTCTTAGTTGCGGTATTATAGTTAAAACTAACTTATTCTATTTGCTTTAGGGCATAGTATAGCTTATAGTCTTTAAGCATGTGTTCTACAATATTATATATAAAATAGAAATTATTTGTTTCTATATTATTTAAGTATATAGTACTTGTCTTGTTTAGTAGCTTCTATTTTATATTAGTAATAAAGAAACTATTTATATTTTTGCTTAGAAGTTTAGCGTTTGTTGCCTGTGTAATAAAGTACGTATAGTTAGCAGGTTTCTCTAACAGCTTTTTAGCTGTAAAGTAAGCTATAAGTATATTAATAGTAGATAATTTAAGCTTTAAATTACTTAAAGACTTAATAAGGTTCTTTACTACTAAATTAACTTCTACTAGCGTACTTAATTTATTATATGCTTTGCTAATTTTAACTGCTACCTTTTTTACTTTTTTTAAAGTAAATGTTATACGCTAGTTGAATAACATAACTTAGCGTATTTAAGTGTTTGTGCTTTCTTATTCTAACTAATAACTTTTATCTAGGCTAGTTATCTTCTTATATTAGAATTTAAAATAAGAATAGATTAAATTTAGTTTGTACGTATTCTAATCATTACTATTATAGGTAGTAGGTATATATTACATAACTACTCTTTTGTCTAATTGTAGTAAAATTTAGAACAAGAGAATACTTTTCTTTTTTTAAGGGATTTGCTTGTTCTTAATACATATATTAGCAACAGAAGTAAATTAAGTATAGTACTTTACTAGCCTTAGCTAGTTTTATACGCATTTATAAATGTAAGCTTAAAACTTAAAGCGTTTACTTATTTTAATAGTATTATTTTTTTTTTCTACTACTCTTTTATGTTTGTTTGTAACTTAGATTAATTTTTCTTAGTATATTTTAGGAAATATTTTAAGATATAAAAGAGTACCTAATTATTGTTAAAGAAATAGTCTAGTAGAATAGAGACCTGTATAGCATTATAAATGCCTTTATTATTAGCTTATTTATTAAAGTCTTCTAGGAATTTAGTAACATTTTTCTTAGTAAAGACTAAAGTACTATGTCTTAGTTAAACTATAAACAACAATAAGTTGTAAGCAGATATAGCAATAGTCTTAGTAACTAAGCTTAATAGTGTTAATAGTAACTTAGAACTAGCAGTTATAAGCCTAGCAGAAGAAAATATTTTAGCTTCCTGTTCTTAATTTAACTTCTAATTCTTCTTTAACATTTATATTATTATAAGGCTCTTAGGAGTACTTTATTTAAATAGTTAATAGTAGTTAGTTATTAATGTAGTAGACAAGGTTTAGTTTTTAAGAGGAATAAAATTTCTATTCTTAAAATTTTTACAGTAAGTGCTTAATTAAGAGTAGTTATATAAATCTTTGCCTTCTTTATACTCTAATTTTTGCTAGGTGGGCTTTAATTTATACTTGTGCTATCTCTATTATTAGTAACGTTTCTATTTCGCTAAACAAATACCTTAAATTAGCGTTTTAAACATTTTTAGTTATAAGCTTTTAGTCTTATTTTAATTCTTGCTAAATAAAACTTTTACTTTTTATTATTAACGCATGTAAGCCTATCTTTATTTTACTAGACAGGTTGCTACCTTTATTTTACTAAGTAGACTTTAGATTAGTGTTTTGATATATATAAAACTACTTTTATTTTGCTAAACAGTTTACTACCTCTATTTTGCTAGATAAACTTTAACTCTGAATTTAATAACGCATTTTATTATTGTATTAGTAGAGTTGTTGCTATTCTCTGCTGTTAGTGCTAACTTAGGTAACAAAGTCCTTAACGTAGTCTATAGTAGAGGATAGTACTAACTCTCTAAAAGTATATCTAGTAGTAATCTTAAGAAATCTTAGACTTAGTAAGATTATAAAGTTCTTATAATAATTATACACTAGTTCCTTTGTGCACTAAGTAGTAGAGTATGTCTTTATAGGCTTTGCTATTTGTACAGGTGCTAGAGTATATAAAAATATACTACTACAAAGGCAAGAGATTACTAGAGACTAGATTATATAAGAACAAGGTTAGTAAGCTAATAATCTTATTGTAGGTTAAGTATAAAGACTATTAGTAGAAGAAGAAGCTTATTCTATATTACAGTACAAGAGCTTAGCTGTTGAGTGGACGAATAATGATAATTCCCCTTTTCCGTGAGATATGGAACAGGTTATATACCTTAGGATCAGATAGTTAAGCACTGACTTAGCGTGCAGTAGGGAATCACCCTGTGCACCGGCACAATAGTTTCTAAGAAAACTAAAAGAAATGCCTTAATGTAAGTACTTATAGTACAACTGCCTAAAAAATAAATACGCAGTATACATATAGGACAAATAACATGGCCTATACTTTGATTAATATAATAATTTAGAAAAGACCTTTGTAGATGCATATAACGCAGCAGAAGAATTACAAGAATAGAACTTATATATAGAAGTACAACTAGCTCTTGTAGTAAACGTGCTTTAATATCAAATGCAAACTATATATAGTTAATAGAATGTATTATAAACTTAAAATAAATTCTTTTTTAGACAGACGCCTAAAGCACTTAGAGCTACTAGAGAGATTAATGCAGTAAATCCTCTAAGTCTTCTTAAGCTACTAGTAAATCTTAACAAACATTAAATAGTAGTATTAGTAGATTTTAGCGTTTAAGCTAACTTTGTTTTCTTTTAAGTAGTACAAGTAGCAGGCCTACAAACACTAAAGAAATAAAAACTTTACCTACTATATATAGCTAATAGTTAGCTTATGCTAGGCAAGATAACTAATGCACACAAGGTTACTAGTATAACAATAAGTATCTAAGAATATAAAGAAAAGTTAGACTTAGACGTTTTAAAATTAGCTACTTATAATATTATATCAAGAGTATATCTTAGTTACAAGGGCAAAAATTGCAAATTAACTAGAAGTTAAAAAAGTCCTTATTTAAGTGCTGTAGACTAGACGTAACTACAAGCTAGCCTACGCATGTAACAACTATAATAGTAAATAAAAGGAACATTTATAATATTGCTAAAGAATAGCTTGCTTTAACTAAGAACAGCCTTATAACACAAGAGTTTAACTTAATAGATGCTAGAAAAGCACCTTAAAGTTACAAAGTTAAAGTTTTAGAGCAATACGTAACTTTAAATATTTTAAAAGAGTATAAAGAAATTTAGCCTTTTTTTATAAAAGTTGTAGATAGTAAAGCTTTACTAAAACACTAACTCTAGGACTATAAGATTGTCTTAGAATTAAGGAAAACTCCACTCTTTAGGCTAATATGTTTACTATTAGAGATAGAACTTAAAACATTAAAAGAAAAGCTAAATAAAAATCTAAAACAAGAATATATTGAACTTTTTTTATTGCTAGCAGGATTCTCTATACTTTATATACTTAAGAGAAATAGACTGCTAACGATATACGTTAACAACTAGAAATCTAACAAGATTATAGTAGACAATTAATACTTATTACTTAATATTAAAAAGCTTTAAGGTTAATTCTTTTATGCTAAGGTCTTTACAGTATTAGACCTCTAAGATAAATACTACTTTATTGGAGTTAAAAAAAGTAAAAAATAGAAGACAGTGTTCTAAACATAATATAGACACTGTAAATATACTATTATACAATTTAGGCTTACAAACGCCCTAGCAATATCTTAAGAACTTAATAATAACGTTTAAAAAGTTTTTTTAGACATTTTTGTTATAGCATATTTAAACGATATTCTTATCTACTTTAACAACTTAGAAGATTATGTAGAAGATGTCTGCATAGTACTAGGGTGCTTAAACTAGTTTAACTTATAACTTAAACTAAAGAAATGTAAAGTTCTAAAAATAAAGTAACTTTTTATAATTTTATAGTAGGAGCACAGAAAGTTCAGATAAATAAAGAAAAGATACAGGTATGTAAAGAATAGCTAATATCTAAGATAGTTAACAATATATAGTTTTTTTTTTGAATTTCTAAACTTAAATAACTAGTTTATTAGAGATTTTTCTAAGATTGCTATTTTACTAACTAAACTTATTAGAAAAACACTCTGTTTAAGTAAAGTAAAAATGCTAAAAATGCTTTTTAATAACTTGAAAATATAAGCATAGAACAACCATGCTTTTTTACACTCTAAACGGAATAACTATTATGCTTTAAAACTAACGCCTTAGATCTTGCACTAAGTAAATGCGCTAGTTAAATGTATAAAGGCAAATAGCACTTTATTATCTACTACTTCTGCAAATACCTAACACTAAAAGAGAATTATAACCTTTATAATAAAAAGCTACTAGCTATTGCTGTATGCTTTAAACATTAGAGATGATACGCTAAAAGCTACTTGGAACTTATAATATCTACAGATTACAAGAATTTAGTTAACTTATTAACTACTAAAGTACTTAACTAATAACAGGTTTAATAGTTAAAAGAGCTTAGATAATACAAATTTTAAATTGTGAATATACATAGAAAGGAAAATAGTAGAGTAGATGCTCTTAGCCTCTAATATAATATTGCAGAAACTAAGTTAACAACTATTTCTGTACTACTTAAGTTTAATAAAGATGAATTGGTAGAACTAGTAAAGATGTTAAACTAAATGATAAAAGTTACTAATAAAGTACTAGAGGAATTGCAAAAAGTAATTATCTAACAGTATTATAACAACTCCAGATATAGTTATTCTAGTATTATAAGAATTATAGAACTTTTTTAGCAAAACTACAGGTTTCTGAATATAAAAGATAAGATTACTTCTTTTATTGCTAAATGCGCAGACTATTAGAAAAATAAATATAGTACCTACGCACCCTACAAAGAAATGTAAGCAATAGAGCTACTTAACACACTATAGTTAGATATCTCTATAAACTTTTTTATAAGCCTACTGGTCTTAAGAGACCTTGTTACTAAAGTATCTTATAACGCAATTCTTCTAGTGTGCCGTTGCACAAGGTGATACCCTACTGCATACTAAGTTAGTGCTCAACCACGTGATTTCAAGGTATATAGCCTCTTCCGTGTATCACGGAAAGGGGACACCATTCATCATCTGTTCACTCCACAGCTGAGCTCCTGCACTGTACTATCGAATGGGCTTCTTCTTCTACCAATAGTCTTTATACCCAACCCACAATAAGATTATTATCTTACTAACCTCGTTCTCGCATGATCTAGTCTCCAGTGATCTCTTGCCCTCGTAGCAGTATGTCTTCATACACTCCAACACCTGTACAATAGTAGTTAAATAATTTACAAAACAAGCTAAGTACATAGCCTTTAAAAAGACTTCTACAGCAGTATAGCTTACACATATTATTAGTAATCAAGTTACTTAATACTATAGTATACTAAAGTTAGTTATTAGTAATAAAGACAAGCTTTTTACCTTAAACTTTTAGACAGTATTGTTAGCCGCAATTAGAACAAAACAAAAGCTATCTATAGCTTACTTTTTATAAATAGATAAACAGACTAAATAAATAAACTATATGATAAAAGCCTATCTTAAGATATATGTTGATTATTAGTAAATCAATTAGGTATTATTACTACCACCTATAGCGTAAATAGTGTACAAAAACAAGCTTTTAGAGTCTACAAAATAGACTCTATTCTACGCAAACTATAAAAGATACCTAAATCTCTTTATATGTACATTTCTAAGCTAGAAAGCAAAGGTAGCTATTGCTACAGCTTATAAGCTTAAGATAGTACACAAGTTACTTAAGACAACACTAAGAAAAGCGTAACGCTAAAGTCTTCTATATGTTATCAAAAAATTAAAATAGCACCTTAGCTAAAAAAGGAGAATAAAGTTCATTTCCTTATAAAGAATCTCCGCACTAAACAACCTAACAAAGAACTTAACAATGTTAAATTTAGACTATTTTTGATTCTTAACAAGGAGAGACTAGTTACGTATACACTTAACCTTCTACTTAATAGAGAAATCTATCTAAAATTCTAAATTAATATGTTAGAACTAGCAGACCTAGAGACGCTACTCTAGAAAACCTTCTACTACAAAATAGAAGGAAAAACAAATTTAAAGTTAAAAAGATCTTCGCATGATAGATATAAAACAACAGCTGCCAGCCATAGGCTGGCAATCGCCGTTGGACACGTTTCAACTGGTGTCGTTTTTTGACCTTAGCAAATTTTTTCGACCCTGATTATCGCTCGGTGGTCTGAGCTTTCCTCCTAGAACTCATCCACCCACCGTGCGAATCTCGTTGACTACACGCAATCTTTTTTTTTGACTTTTGCGACTGATTAGTAGAGGGTAGCTGCTTTTTACTTTTTTGTACCCCTATTTTGACTACAACAACAACCACCACCTTTGACACCTTAAAAATAAATAAAACAACAGCAAAAAATGTCTAATTAAATAGTTAAAATACCTAGACAGCGACAACATATAGGAACTAATATAAACTTAAGAATCTGCTAACAAATACTGCAAAAATATTATAACTAGGCTAAGAATTAAACTAAGAACTTTAGAGATACATACTAGCAAAAATAACTTATTCTAGCGTTACTACCACGCTACTGTATTGCAACGCTGGAGCGGTAAGAACAAAATAAAACAACGTATCTTATAATCTACTACTAGCCTTAGGCATAGCACTACTACTACCTAGCGAAGCGACTGCATTATCTAGGTTACCTAAGGTAGACTATATTATTAGCAAGTACACAATAGTAATAGCTGCTTTAGGACAATCAAAAAAACTCCGTATTAACGTTCTTACCCTCTGCTTCTAGCTCTAACGTAAGGCAAAGCGCTTTTCTTTACTTACACTTATTAGCTTACGCTAGTATCTTTTTATTACCCAACAAACGCGCAATTACTTTAAATAATAACTTTCTGTTTACATTTACTTTTGCTTAATACTTTTTAGAAGTTTTATCTAAAGAGGCTTAGAATATATTTATATATGCCTAGCCTAGACGCGTGCATTGTACACATTTTAAGGAGAAATTCAGCATAATATAACAAGGCCAGTTATTAATAAAACAGTAATTACAAGCAAAGTGAGAAACAAAATTAGCATTAAAAATTTCTTAAGCAAGACAGATTTAGCGTTAACAAAAGTTAGACAATATAGCAAATCTTAGAGCTTATAGCAACGCGCAGGGTAACTCTACTTATTAGCTAAGTAACCTACAAGGTTAGGTAATCTAAAAATAAATTCTAAAAAGGGGAGGATAGTATTACGACTTAGCTATAAACCTAAGTCTTACAGAGAACTACTAGAACTAGCTAACAAGGAACTAGACAACTAACCTGCAAAAACAATGCAGTAGGTAGTCACGTAACTAATTACTCTGCTAAGGACTATTGCTAGGAGGTCACGCACACTATTGCTAGGAGCGATCACAACTACTACAACTATCGCTAGGAGTAATTACAACTACTGCGACTATTGCTTAGTGTAGAGAACAAGGAGCTGGTAATAGTGGTTTAGGAGAACTAGATACTTAATTCTGTCTTTCTACCAGCGTCTAAGACGCTCTATATAAACAAAAGAAATATTATAGTCTATAAAGACAGTTGTAAAGCTTCGAGGAATGCCTCTAAGCATAGTAAGTGTTCTTTAAAGCTTAGATATAAGTATCTAAGCTTGTTGTTAAGTCTCTAAGCCTTGGCGTAAAGGCTTTAAGCCTTAGTGCTTGGCGCTGCGCGCTCTACGCAGGCCTTAACGCTTAGGCCTAGAGCCTTGTAGCTAGATCCTAGTAGCTAAGACGAGTGGCTAATATATGCAACACACCCTCTAGGCAACTAAGACTTTAATTAGCTATATAGAGCTTTATATAGTTATATTACGCGTTTTATAACACGCTACGCACGTGCAGCTTAGTATAAAACGTTAAAACAATAATAAAATTTTAAAGCCTTCTAGGCTTAGTATCTAAAACTACTATAGCTACTATAAGTATTACTTAGTAACTGTCCTAAATTCTTTTAAAGTAATATTCATTACTTTTATAAGTGCTACTATATTTTTATATAGCTTTTTAGGCTACTACGCGCTACTCTATACTTTTACGCAGCTTTTAGCTCTATTTTAGCACTTTTTTTACTAAGTTATTAATTTTATACAGAGTGGTGATAAAAAATAAGTCAAAAAAGTTGTTATTTTTAAAGCTTTATATTTCTATAACTAGAAAGGCTATACCTAAAAGAGTTAGTGATATGGAGAGCCAAGAGCTTCTTCTTTAAGAAAAGCGGCTTAGTAAGATGCTTAGTCAGCCCGGTTGCGCCTGCAATCTCGACCAAAACATGAAGGAAAAAAATTAAAAGTTAATTTTGGTATAACTCATTTTTGAACGTGTAAGAACTGCTATAAAATTTGTAAATTAAATAACACTTGTCATTTTCTCTAGTGTGTTGGTTTTAAGGTAATTGCAAGTATAACTATTAAGTAATTATAAAAAGCTTATCAGCATGTTTTTTTCCTAATCTTAAATTAGAATAACTTACTAATACTTAATGCACTAAATGAATAATTCTATAGTAGTCAAATATTACTTGAGTTATATAAAACTATAATTATACAATACACTCAATAAAGATATTCTTACTTATACTATTAGCTAATTAATATGTGAAATACTACATTATTTTAGTAATATAACAATACTTAAAGTTAATTTATATCAATATTAAACTAATTTAAGTCTATATCTTCTAGGTTTATAAGTTCTTCCTTAGTATATAAATCAAAACTATACTATTTTCTTAGAGTTTAAACAGAACTTTTAATTATAAGTAAAATCATAACAGAATTTTTCTTTTAAGTATTATAGTAAGTTTTATATAGAGAATTATATATTGTTTTACTTTAAAAGCTATTAAATTTTTGTTACGGACGTTTACAAACAGATTTTATTAAGTGTTTTTCTTAATCTTTTTAAAAATCTTTGTAAGACAGCTTAATTGAGGCTTTATAGGAAATGAAGATCCTGTTTTCTTATTTTATTTTATTAAAAGCACTAGTTACAATTTTTTAAGCATTCTTAGCATATTACCATGATCGGAAATAGGCTGATTTTATTTATAAAAGAGATAAGCTTAGTTATTGAGCTAACAGTAACTATAGGCTATAAGATCTATACTATAAAGAGACTAAGTTAAAATAATCAAGACTAGCTTATTTACTATAGAACTACTAAGCTATTACATAATTAGCGCTTACTTATGTAACGCTTATTTTTTTACCTTTTAATTAGACTCTAAGTAAGTAAGATATAAACCTTCAAAATCTGTTTACATTATGCTTACGTGAGCTTATTAAATATAATTTTCAAGTAAAGATTTTTACACCCTCAAAAATAAGGTTTGTTAAAATCTACTTTTATTTTATTTTCCCTTATATTTTGGGCGGGACTGCAGGCGCAACCGTGCTGACTAAGCAGCTTACTAAGCCGCCTTTCTTAAAGAAGAAGCTTTTGGCTCTCCAATTCACTAACTCTTTTAGGTATAGTCTTTCTAGTTGTAGCAATATAAAGCTTTAAATACAAAAACTTTTTTAACGTCTTTTTTTTTATCACACCTCTGTACAAAAGTTAAAACTATAAAAAGCTGCTATTACGTGCGCTGCTGCCTGCGCCTCTACGCACGCTGCTGCTGCGCCGCCCTTACCCTTGCCTACACCGCTGCTGTCGCCGCCTGCGCTAGTAGCGCGGCTGCCTCTAAAACGTGCTTCTTGCGCGCAGTTAACTAGTGCTACTTTAAGTATCGTACTAGCCTGCACGTCTAGAGTGCGTGTAGGCAGGGTTAAAACCCTAGTTATAACTACTTACAAGGGTAAGACTCTAGCAGCAACTCTTAGTTACTAAAGCGCACCTAGTGCTTATTATAACGTGCCTTATTTCAAGTATATTAAAAGCCCTTTATTTAGTAGTAGTAATGAAGCTTGTTAATATAAGGCTCTTGGCTTCGGCCTTTTAAGACAACCTTTTAATGTGACCACACATTTTGTAGACACGTTTTTAGTAAAAAAAGATTTATTGCTAACAACAAGTATCTAGGCTCATGCCCCCTTGTTCAGCATTGCTAGCACGCAATTGGTGTGTCGCATATTTAAATAGAAACGAAGATGTGCAATATCTTTCTAACTAACTCTCTTAACTAATAACTATTTACCGCTAACTATTTACTACTAACCGCAAATTCTATTGTCCTATTACTATCCTAGCAGTATTGCGGTTGCGGCGTTTAGTATATGCCTATTCTTAGATGTAAATAAACAACAATAGCATTACTATTTATACACAGCTTTTCTATTTCTAAAAGCAA
Source organism: Alternaria gansuensis (assembly GCA_009289805.1). NCBI lineage: Eukaryota > Fungi > Ascomycota > Dothideomycetes > Pleosporales > Pleosporaceae > Alternaria > Alternaria gansuensis. The sequence goes on along the minus strand of WBOK01000164.1, from coordinate 42,165 downwards.
CTTATAAAATTTTTCTACTTATTAGTTTGTTCTAGCTACTTAATAGCTATTTTAACACGCCTTTACTCTTTATAAAGCTACTTCTAAGTCTCTTTACTAAAGTTATATTTGCGCAGGAGGAGATTGCTAAAGTAATACACCTTTACTATACCTAGACTATTAACATGCGCAGTGTATATAGTGTACTAGCTAAACTAGCCTTTTATAGTCCTTGTTATAACCTTAACATTTATAATACTAAACGCATTAAACGTATTTTAACTATAGTTATATTCTAACTTCTGTACTAACTTAACTACTATAAGGACTATTACTACTAGCTCCTTTTTAACTAATTAAAGTAGCTACTTAATAATAGTAAACGCTAGCTTTATAATCTACTACTATAACTTCTAGTATAGTAACTTAGTAAGGTCTAACTTTACTTAATATAAGCTATTAGTCTTTATATTAAAAAGAGAGAAAAATAGTTTAGGTATTATATTGTTTGTATACAAGTTGTTTATATATAGTACTATATATTATAAGAAATTCTAAAAGTAAGAAGTAGCAGGCAGGGAGCTTTTATAAAAAAGTATTATAAGCTTCTACTGCAGTAACGTATGTGTCTTTACTTTTTTCTTTTATTTCTATTGCAATCTTGTTGCTTGCTATAGGCTAGCAATTGCTAATCTTTTTTTTGACTTTTGCAACTAATTAGTAGAGGGTAGCTGCTTTTTACTTTTTTTAGAAACCCTATTTTGACTACAACAACAACCACTACCTTTGACACCTTAAATATAAATAAGGCTCTTAGCTCTAAAACATACTACTAGTAGTGCTTTAATAAAAAAACTTACAAAGTTTTACAAGTAATTTCTTTTTAAGTTATAAGTTTTTACTAATAATTAAAGCTGTTATTTTATAATTCTTTTTAGCTAAAAAGCTTCTTGCTAAGCTCTAAAAAAAATACTATTATAGGCTTTTTTTTTCTCTTAAGTTTCTTATATTAATAAATTATAGAGTAAGTAGACTAAAAAGCTTATAAGCTGCCGTCCGCGTCCTTCTCAAGAAAGCGGCTAAGGAGAAGAAATTTAGAGAGGGCTTTAGTAGTAAGAAAGAAAAGAGTTAAAATAACTACAATAAGCGTATTAGCTTTTCTAATAGTCTTTTTGCGCGCGCTGTCTGCGCGCTAAAGAGCTGTTAAATAAGTTAGTAGACCTTCTAGTTACCAAAAAATATATTAAGAGAGGGTTGTCTTTCTTAAATCTTATAAGTTTTTCAGAGGTAGAGAGCTAATCTACTCTAATAATTTAATATATATCTCTTTTCTTTTTATACTTTTTTTTTTAAAATCTTTTGTAAGCTATCTATTCTATATTAATAAGCTTCTTAAAGTGCTTAAGCCTCTACTTTAATAAGTACTTAGTAAGTTCGTTAGCGAGCATTTTAGCTATAAGTAAATACTTAATCCAAAATAAGCCTTTAGTGTGTTTCTTTTAGAGCTAAATGTTCTATATATTAATATAATAGAGCTTAGTAGTTATTTTTTTTTAACTCTTTAACAACTAGACGTATAATTTGCTAGTCATTGTAGAATATTCTCTAAGCTTTTAAAACTACAAGCTTAAGCTCTTTAAACAGCCTTTTAAGCGCTATAAGCTTTTTTGCTATATACTTTAATGTAAGGAGCTTAGCTTTTGTAGTTAAGGTTATAACTGTAGCTTAATAAGCTGTTTTCTAAATAATTAGACCTCTAAAGAGCATAATAATGTAGCCTTAAGAACTTTAACAAGTCTCTAAATCATTTCTAAAAGACACGTCTTTATATATAGTAAGCTTCTTACTATTATTATTGCGGTATATAATCTTCCTATGCCTTGTATAGTAAAGGTATTATATAAAATAATCTATAGCCTTTATATAAGCTTCTAAAGAGTAGGTAAGAAAGTAAGAGAGCTTAGAAACTACGTAGGTAGCGTTAGGACGCAGTATAATAGCTGTGTATAGTACGCTACTAAAGCGCTCTTAGTAGGCCTTAATTTAAGGCTTTAAGCCTCTTTTAGATTTTTAACTAGCTCCTCAAAAGGTAAAGAAGTTTAAGAAAACTTACTAAGAGCGCTTAAATTAAATCTTTTAGTAATTTTGTTAATATATATATTATATAGTAGCAATATTTTGCGCTTTTCATAATTTATTACAATATTTATCTCTAGAAACTAGCTTGCTTTTTCTTTTAACCTTGTAAGTATTTTAAAACGATTTAAAGAGCTTGTATGCTCTAGTTTAGTAAGTTTAACAATAGATAAGTAGTATATTGTCTATATAGAATATTAAGAGGAGCGCGCAATCTTTAGTAAAGAAAAGACACAGCTTCTTACCTAAGGCCTGCAGGCTAAGCTTCTTTAGTGTGCTTAAGAACTTATTATACTATAATAATAGCAAGTTTTATAGGTTGTATAAAGCTCTTTTAAGCTTTACGCACTTGTATAGACCCTTGTAACTATCTAGTAAGTTGCATAGAACTGTTATGTTATTACTAGTATTAGCATTAAAGAACGCGCCTACTATGTTAAGCTGCTATATTTCTATATTAAACTTAGCTGCAATTGCAATTACAAGCCTAAAGGATTATGTAGCTAGTGTTGCTGCGTACGTTAAGTGCAGTAAGTTTTTTACTTAAAGGTCTTTTTTCACTATAAAACGTGCTTTGCACTTAAAAAAGTAGCTATTTTTATTAAGCTTATAAGTAAATAAATATTTAGGAGGATAAGGCTTAGAGTTCTCTAGAATCACCTCTTCTATTTAGGTGCCTTTTAAAAGTAAAGTATTAATCTCTTTTTAGCTAGCCTATATAAATAAAGTTCTACATTAGTACTTGTAAAGGTTCTTTTATTTATTTAGAAGCTTTAGAAAGTTATTACAGTATGTTTAAAGTTAATTAACTTGTTTAAAAGCTACTACTATAATAGCGTAAACTACAATTAGCTCTCTATTATAGTCTTAAAACTAAAAAAGTAATACTTTAAGCTTAAGAGCTTTTAAAAGGTTGTATAATAAGTAATATACGCCTACACTCTCTATGTTTAGACCACGTTAGTCCTTATTCTTTAGCCTTAAGCAGATTTTTGAAGTAAGTCCCTATACTTTCTTTTTATAAAGTTTTTCTGCTATAGAATTCTAAGGAGCTCTAGTTAGTGTTATAAGATTCTTAGCACCACGCTAGGCGTTATTAGAACTAATCCCCGCTCTCTTTTGAAACTGTACGAGTATTAGCACGTTTATTAAGCTTAATCTACTAGTAGTATACAATTCTTAAAAGCTAATCAGCTTATTACTACTACTTAAAGCTTTTTAAGCTAGAGTGCCTTGCTCTAGCTTGTGCGCTTTTAGTAAAGAAGGCGCTAGCGTTGCTTTAAGCGTTAGTAGCTATTTTAAAGAACCTTTCTGCTCTGCACAAATTCCTTAAGAAGTGTTAGCCTAACGCTTTTTACGTGCTGTTAGCGTACTACCTATTAGAGGTTATAACAAGCCTTTTATAGTCTTTATTACTAGCTAGTTACTTGTTAGCTAAACAGCCTCCTGTGTTGTTACTTATACTTAACTAACACAAGTAAGCTGCTTAAGTACTTCTCTAGCTTTACTAATTTCGTCCTTATTAAGGGTGTTTACTATAAGGACTGCGTCCTGCCTAGGCAGCTTATAAACTTGGCCCTAGTAGTACAGCGCCTCGTTAAATATAACGTTGCGCATTATAATAACTTAGTTAAGCGCTAGAATCTATATATAGTATATGTTAGAGGCTCTATAGCCTACTAAGTAACTAATATAGCCCCTAGGAAGAGTCTTAAAGCTCTTTCTATATCGCCTAGCTGCTTTATCTTTATTTAAGAGATAGGCGCGGCAGCTAGAGGCGTATATATTACTCTAATTTAGTTTTATATTAGCTATAAAGCTCTTAAGAGGCTTAGGGTTGTAGTACTTAAAGTACTTTCTACTCTATTGCTTAAGGAGCTTGTTTACTAAATGTAAGCTATGCGTATAAAAATAAGGACTTATATTTTAAAGCTAGGCTATAGCCTGAATAGTTTCTAGCTAAAGTTTCTTAAACAAGTTTGCGCTTGCTCTTATCTGAGTTAATTTAGTTATTAGCTCTTGTCCTGCTTATTTAGCAGCTCTATTTAGTTAATATACATTTAGTAGAGAAGGGTAAATAGTAATACTGCGTTCTTTATACTATATTTAGTACTGTAATGTCCTATGCTAAGAGAGTGTTAAGAAGCTATTATATCATATAGTTTTAACTATTTAGAGCTTATAACAAGCTTTAAGCAGTGCTTTAAAATAGTAAAAGGCTTTTATAATCTCTAAAACATAGTTTACTTACATGATGTATATATAGAGCTTGCTACTAAAACCGTATTAAATTATTTGTATTTATTACTTTTTTAAACAGCCTTGAGGCATGTTAGATAGGTTCTTTAAAATTCTCTAATACCGTTAAGAAAAGGGCTCCTTTAGTTATTTTAAGATAACTTATTTTATATAAGTTAAAGTATAGTACTTGCACTTAACACGTGTTATCCTTTTGATTCTTGCGCCCTAAGCTGCATTAATAAGCGCTTTTAGTACTTTAGGGCCTAGTTACTCTGTGTAGGCATACTAAATGTTTTCTAAGTTGCTCCTTAAATAAGTTACTTATAAGCTTCTAACTAAAGTTCTTACGTTTATAACAAGCTTAAAGTAAGATAATAAAAGCTTATATCTAAGAAATGAAAAGTTGTAACTGTCAGGGTCGGACATCTTGCCAGGCCAGCCCGGACCAGTTCGGCACGGCTAAGGTCAAACAAGGCCAGGTTAGGTCTAAATAAATTATATAAACTTAGATTACCCTAGTATAAGTAGAAGTACGATATTGTAGTCTAGACGATATTAATTCGTCTCTTATACACAGCCAATATACTATTATCTCTCTATTTTTAGCATCCTATATCTTTTTTTAGTATTAAGTCTTATATTTAAATTAATTTTTTTTAAATACACTTGTGCTACACAATAAGTGCTTAATTTATATATATAAATAACTGCGCCTGTACTCTTGCTAAGAATAAAAAAGGATTATCTAACTTAAGAACTTAAGAGACAAGATTATTAGAACTAGCACTAATCCTTAAAGAAGAACAAGACTAGGCACCTACTAACTAAAAGATAAATAAAGATAAAGAAAGCAACGCATTTTAATTCTTAATTGCGCTATAATGTTTATACATACTTAGAGAAAGCTAGAATAGCTTAGAAGAGGCTACTTTAAACTAAGAACTAGCACAATTGCGTATATAAAAAGAGAAATAACTAAAATAACACAAGTTAGCTAAACTTAAAAAAGATATATAATAAAGTAACATTAAGAGACCTAAGCGCACTTAAAAAAGATCTTAAGAATATAGTTTTAAGCAAATAAACTAACTTAACTTTATTATTTAGCCTTCTAAATTAAGAACTACTATATATGTTTTTAAAGGCTAGCTGTGCGTAATACAGCTAATAAAAAAGAAATTATAAATTATACTTTCTTTACATACTATAAAGTTTTATAAATAAAACTTAAAAAATTAACTTTAAATTAATGTATATATTAAAACTACTAAGAACGCTATAGCACGCAAATTAAACTATAAAAAAACAAAAGTTGCTAGTTTAAACACTAATATAAGCTTATTGAAAGGAAGTTATATTAACTCTCTAAAATTACCTTAAGAACACAAATAATAGGCCTATAATTATCTAAAATTGGCACATTAACTTTTAAAGCAGAATCTTATAAACTTGCTAGACAACTTTATTTTTAAGGTATTAAAGGTTGTAGTTGTTGTTGTAGTTAAAATAGGTTTTCTAAAAAAGTAAAAAGCAGCTGCCCTCTACTTATTAGTTGTAAAAGTTAAAAAAAGATTGAAATAGTAAGTAGATAAGGTCTACGCGCTAAGCGCTTAGAGCAGAAAAGCTTAGACTACTAAGCAAAATTAGGGTTAAAAAATTTGCCAAAGGTACTAAAAAATAACACTAATTAAAACATATTTAATAGCAATTGCTAGCCTATAGCTGGCAACAAGATTGCAATAGAGGTAGAGGAGGTAGAGAAGGGTAAAGACACGTACGTTACTGCAGCAGGAGCCTGTAAAACTTTATAAAAGCTCCCTACCTGCTGCTTCTTACCTTTAGGATTTCCTACACCATACAGTACCGCATACGAACGACTCGCATACAAACGATACAATGCTCGGACTGTTCTTCTCCCCGTTCGACACGAAGACCGATGGCTCACATCGCTTGCTAGACTACATAAAACTATTTTAAGAAGAATTAACGTAAAGCATTAGCGAGCTGCCTACCCCAGCGAACCGCCCAAAAAAGCTTAGCACAAGCAATACAGGTTATAAATCTTTAATTTTATTGCTATTAAATAAAGAGCTAGCGTATGTAGTGCTTGCATCTAATTTAGAAGAGGCTTCTATATCTTTTTTGCACGTACGCGCGTTGTGCCTAGTCTTACTATAGTTCCTACAGCGCCGTACAGCTAGTTGTGCTAGTTCTTAATTACTACTACTATAAGCCCTCTTTAATTGCTAAGGCGCTGCAGATGCCTTAGCAGCTACCTACGCTGCTATAGTCCTGTACTTTATAGTTTTACCTTGCTAAATTTATTTTCCCTTACGCGATTTTTATTTAGTTATAACTACTAATTACTTTTTAACTTTGTAAATGTAGGCAACAAGCAGCGCGTTCTAGTATAGCATAAGTTTAGCTCTCTTTATAAGCTATAAGAAGCTTAACTACACTATAATAAGTAATTAAGTAAAAAACTTACGTATAAGCTTTAACTAAGACCTAAACTTATAGGTATTGTTTAGAGTCTTTAACTGCTACAGCGTCTTTAGAAGAAGAAGTTCTAGTAAAGTATATAGCTACACTTTAAGACAATCCAATACTACCTACGCGTTTAGAAGAACTAGCCTTACTACTTTAAAAGCCTTCTAGCAGTTATTCTTTGTAAATACGTTAAAAAACGCATCTTTAAAGGTAAGAAAATAGTCTTTTTTGTTAATACTAAAAATGTATTAGCGTGCTAAGTCTCTAACGCGTTAAGAGAAGTTACGCTTTAGCAGTAAGAAGCAGACAACGTTAAGCAGCTAAAGAATATATAATAAATAAAGTAGCATATAAAGAGTTAAAATTTTATTTTTAAAGTAAAAGTTCTTAGAATCTTAATTAAAATAGCTCTTATAGCTATTTAAGATAAGTAGCTTATACTTACCTACTCAACGTGCCTTTATATGCGCGTTAAAGTACTTTAACTACTCTAAAATAAGCGCATTGTTTGTCTAGCTGTTCTTAGAGACTAAAAGCTTCTAATTGCGCAGTATATCTGCCTCCTTATACTATATAAAGAAGTAGACGCGTTTTTAATAAATAATGAGAGGCAGAGTAAAAGACCTAGCAGCACAGACGCTTTAAATAACTATTACTTACTTATAATTGCCTAGCTAAATAAGCGTAAGTTAAGTACGTCTTTCTAAACTTATAACAACTTTTATTCGAAGATGTCTTAACCACAGTCACATTCTGACCTCTGCACCAACTCGACTACCACAGGGACTATCGCCACCAGCTCCTTTTTAACTGACGGAGGTGGCCGCTCAACAACGGTGAACGCCGGCTTCGTAATCTACCACTATAGCTTCTAGTATAGTGACTTAGTAAGGTCTAACTTTACTTAATATAAGCTATTTGTCTTTATGTTAAAGGAGAAGAAGAATAGTCTAAGTATTATATTGTTTATATGCAAGTTATTTATATGTAGTACTGTGTAGTGTAAGAAATCCTAAAAGTAAAAAGTAGCAAGCAGAGAGCTTTTATAAAGAAGTATTATAGGCTCTTGCTATAGTAACGTATGTGTCCTTACTTTTCTTCTTTATCTCTATCGCAATCTTGTTGCTAGCTATAGGCTAGCAATTACTATTAAACACGTTTTAATTAGTGTTGTTTTTTAGTACTATTAGCAAATTTTTTTAACTCTAATTTTTGCTTAGTAGTCTAAGCTTTCTTGCTCTAAGCGCTTAGCGCGTAGACTTTATTTACCTACTGTTTAAATCTTGTTAACTACACATAAACTTTTTTTTAACTTTTACAACTAATTAGTAAAAAGTAGCTGCTTTTTACTTTTTTTAGAAACCCTATTGTAACTACAACAACAACCACCACCTTTAACACCTTAAAAATAAATAACAACCTTTATTAACCTAATTACGCCTATCTAGAAGCTAGTTTTATTCAAGTTGTGTATGTTGTTATTGTGTACGCTGTACTTAGCTTTAGTGTCTACAACTAGCTTAAACTACGTGCTAATAATTGCAGATTTTTCTACTGTATCTTCTACCTATTTTTAGCTTAATTAAAGGCTATTTTAAGCTTATCTAAGCGCGTTATAAAGCGCTTAGCCTAGTTCTTGCTAACAGGCTTACTACTACAAACACCTAGTAGTTTATTAGCTATATCTACTACTTTACATAGCTAGGGCGCAAATCCTTGCAAAATAAAGTTAAAAATGTATTAAACAATTATTTATTTTTTAGTAGTAGTAAGCTTATAAGAGGTTAAGCATGTATTTAGGCAAAAAAGCACTCCGTAAGTATATTAGTTAAGAATCTAGCGTTTAACGTTAAAGGCAACAGCAGCAGCTTAGTAGCTTTAAAATTAGTTTAATTAATAGGCTTAAAGGGCAAGCTAAAGTCTACTTCTGTGTTTAAGTAATTGCGCGTTGTGTTAATTAGACATATTGAGCAAAGAGAGTTGGGTAGAGTCTTGGCATGTTTTGGGCGGTTCGCTAGGGTGGGCAGCTCGCTGATGCTTTACGTTAGGCTTAAATCGCACACTAGATACTTAAGTTCTAGAATATACAGCAGCATTACGTAAAAATATTAAGAAAAGTCTTTTTTTGCTTCTAGTAGAGCAATAGGCAACATTGCTGTAAGTAAAAAAACACGCAAACTTTATTTACTAGCAAAAGGCCTAAGAAGTAAAATCTAAACTGTAATACTCTAAAAAAAAAAGAATAAGAGCACTACAAGACTAGAAAAAGTTAAAAAATATAAAAAAAACTTTAAAAACTACTAAGCAGGCAAGAATAGGCTATTATAGCCTAAAGCAAAGTAAACTATGCAAGAAAAGCGCTAAAAAACGCACCCTATAGTATTATAAGTGTAGAAAACTTAAACATTATAAGTTTAACTGCTATAAGCTAAGAAAGCTAGAAAAAACAGCAGACAGCGTTACTGCACTTAAGTTAAGAAAAGACTAAAGGCAAAGGAACTTAAGTTCTACCTTGCTACCTAAATCGCTCTCTACTAGGAGAACAAAGACTTAGGCATGTTACGTAAGGCAATCTTACTTAAACTAGTACAGCTTTTAACTATAAAGTATATAGTTAAGGTATTAAAGCTTATAAAAGCTATAGTTAATAAAAGCTTACAACTAAATCTTATATCTACTATATTAGTAAAGAAACAAGACTTAACTATTAATTTTTTACTTAGCTAATTAGTAGAAGAAGTAAATAAAGGTAAGTTTACTATTTATAGCATAACTAAAGTAAATATAACTATTACAAATTTTTAAAAACGCGTTAAACATAATGTATTTTATTTATAGTATTAGACTTAAAAAAGTACTTAACTTACTTTAAGTTACTTCAAATTAACTTTTGCAACTTACGAATAAGCTACATACTAAAATTTATACTTTTTTAAAGTAAAAAGTTTTAAAAATTAAGTAGTTTTTAAAAATCTAGTATAAAAGATGCAAAAACCTTTAAAAGAAGTATATATAATTTTATAATAAACATGTATACGTGTATTATAAGTTTTATAGGCTAGAATAGCTAAAAATTAGCTAAAATAAGCTAGCTTCCCTTATAACACGCTAAATATATAGATGTATGTTTAGAGAAACACTTTGCAGTTCTAGTAGAGCATAGACTACAAGATTTAGTAATTAACTTACTACTTAGTAGTAATCTACTACATATGCTATTATATAACTTATTAAAATTAAAGTTAAAGCTGTTAAAGAAATACCTTACAAAGTATATAGTAAGGGGATAAATAAGAAGATTTAAGTTTCTAGTAAGTATACTAATACTCTTTGTAAAGAAGAAAGATAGTATTATAAGGCTATAATATATATAGATTATTGTAGTCTTAATGGAATTATAGTAAGAAATAGGCACTCTTTCTTGCTTATTATAAAGTTGTTAGATAGACTAGCGTAAGCTAAGTACTATACTAAGCTGAATATAAGAAAAGCGTACTATAGAGTGCGTATTTAAAAAGGAGATACATAGAAAACAGCTTTTTATACAAAATACAGCTATTTTAAGTATACTATTATACTTTTTAACTAATTAAACGCTTTTACGTAGTTTTAAGCTTATATAAACTAAATACTAGTTAGCTTAGTTAATATATTCTATATTATTTATTTAGACAATATTCTAATATTTTTTAAAATATGAAAAGACTATAAAACTTATATTAAAAAGGTATGACAAAGATTGCGCAAAGCTAAGCTATATATAAAGCTTAGCATGTACAAATAGCATACTTAGCGCATAGAATACTTAGAATATATAATTATACTAAACAGTGTTAAGATTAATAAAGATAAAATTAAGATAATTTAAAATTAGCTTACTCTACGCATAGTGCAGGATATTAAGATAATTATTAGTTTTATAGACTATTATAAGAGATTTATTAAAGCATTCTTTATGCTAGCTTTACCTTTAACTATATTAACTTAGAAAAGCCTAGGCTTAGCTAGAAAAGGCTATGCTATAAGAAAAAAAGAAAGTTAAACTCTAGATATTAGTAAAGAAGCAAAAAGAGTGTTCTAATAACTTAAAAATTCTTTTTTAATTGTACTTATACTAGCGCATTTTAAGAAAAATAGGAAGATAAAAGTAGACGTAGACGCTTTTAGTAGTATAATATTAGGTATTCTAAGCTAATATATTCTGGTATTACCTACTATAAGATAATAGAAGCTAGTTAAATTTTATTTACGTAAGCTAATTGCGGCTAAATACAACTATAACGTTTACAACTAAAAACTTCTTATAATAGTTAAGAGTTTAGAATACTAGTGCTACTATTTAGAGAGTATCTATTTTAAAATCTTAATAGATTATTAAGACTTTAAATAGTTTATAAAAACTAAAATTCTTAGCTACTACTAAGTATAGTTGTACTTAGTACTAACACGCTATAATTTTGTCCTAAACTACTACCTTAAGAGTACTAATCTAGTAAACAGCCTATTTTGCTATCTTAACTATATAGCTAAGTTATAGAAACTAGTATAAAATTATAATTAGGCTTTTATATGACTAATAAGAAATATTCTAAGTAATAAAAGTAAACAAAGCTTAATTATTACAGTAACTCTTACTTAGTTAAGCAAGTATATAAAGCAGTAAGCTACTTTAAAAAAAGTGCTAAAAAAGCTTAAATAAGTAGATAAAACTATATTTAAAGATTTAAAACTTTTAAAAGACTATAATCTTACTAATAAAAACACAGAAGCTATATTAGATAAATCTAATATAGAAATAAACTAAAATAGCTTATTTAAGCCTAAAATAGGCTTAATGCGCCTAAAGAAGCTTACTAACACTTAGAGTAAGTTATAAGTACTAAGAGAATGCTATAATAACCTACTTGCAGGTTATTTTAGTTCTAGAAGAATACTAAAGAAATTATAATAGTAATATACTTAAAAAAGGATAAAAAAATGTAATAGAGTATTATTATAACTACTTTACTTGCAGGAAGTTAACTTCAGCGTGTTATAAGCTCTATAGCCTTCTAAAACCTTTACTTTTACTAGGCAGGCTGTAGAAGGACGTAATAATAGACTTTATTATAAAATTGCCTCATAGCAGGATACTAAGCTAAGTGTATAATATAATACTTATAGTAGTATACTTACTAACTAAAATAGCTTATTATATCCTAGCAAGGGCTAATTAGAACTGTAGTAACTAACTTAGCTTAAGCTTAAATACGCAAAGTAATTAGATTATATAGCATACTAAAGTAAGTAATTTTAAATCAAAGCTTACTAATAAATGCAAAGCACTAAAATTCTTTTTAGTATTATATAAACTTAAAAAGAGTTTTTACGTCTACTTTCTATTTACAAACAGATAAACAGATAAAAAGGCAAAACAAAATGCTTAAATAATACTTTTAGTGCTACTATACTCTAAAGTAAAATTATTAGGCTTTATAAATTTATATTAGAGTGTTTGTTTATAATAATAGTATATATATAACTATAAGAACTACGCCCTTCTAAGCATACTATAAAATAGACTTAATTAGCGCAGAGTAGCCTAGTATAGCTTTAGAAGATAAAGAAAGCTTTATAAAAGTATAAACTATCTTTAAAGTGCTAGGTTTATAAAGCAAATGCAAATAGGAGATTTTTATAGCTAATACTTACTAAAAAGTATTTACTAATAAAAAAAAGTTACCTATTATTTTTAAAGTAGAAGACTAGGTCTTAGTATTAAATTATTATATACAATTAACAAAGCTAAAGAAAAAAATAAACTAGAAGTCTATAAAACTTAAACGTATTATAGCCTAGATTAGGCTATTTGCATTTAAAGTAGACATGCTAAAGTTAAAAAATATTTATCTAGTTTTTTATACCTTATTATTAAGGCTATACACCTTATTAGAAATAATACTATACTTAAAGAGGTAGAACGTAGACACTTTAAAAGAGTTAAACAATAGTATATATAAAGTAAATTGTATACTAGAAAGAAGAAAAAATAGAGCTAACTAATTTAAATACTTAGTTTTGTAAAAAGGCTATCTTAAAAAGAAGAATTTTTAAGAACTAAGTTTTAATTTAAGCATAAAAGCGCTTAGAAAATTCTAAAATAATAATAATATACATTTATATTACTAAACTAAGATGGTAAAACTTAAAGAAATTTAAGAATAACTTTCTAAAAAGAAAAAAAACAACTAAAAGTAAATTAAAAAAAGATAGCTGAAGTGTATTTTTACATATTTTTTTCTTTTATAAACGGTTTTTTAAATAAGTATTTAATAGTACTTTAGCTTAAAATAATAAAAATGTTTTTTGTTTACTTAACTTCTACTTAAACTAGCTTATAATAGCCTAATATAGCTTACTAAAGTATAATAAGGCTAGTAAAGTAACAAAACTACAAAGTAATTAAAGCTAAATAGCTTAAATTTATAAAAAAAAAAGTTATACTAGTAAGGAAATACTAAGTTTAAAAGAAACTATATTATTATTTAACTTATACAGATTATAGTATTTACTAAAACGCCTTAGACTAGGCTATTATAGCCTAGTCTAACCTATAATGCTTTATTAAGAGCTAGTACTTCTTAAGTGCATTTTCTATATATATATATTAAAGGTCTTAGGCACTTATAATAGCCTAGAGTAGCTTATTATAGCTTATATTCACTTATTTAAAGTTTATCTTTTTTATTTTTAGCATTTTAGATTTAAGCCTTAAGCTTCTTAATAAACTTAGTTAAGCTCGTTTTATTATTACTCTTAGCGCTTGCATATTAAAACTCTAAAGCTAATAACTTTGTATTTATGCAATATACTTCTTACTTAAGTAGAAAATAGCTATTCTTAGTAATTTTGTGCTATACTAGGTTAGAACAGCCTATTATAGCTAATAATAGGATATATATACTTTCTTAAGAGTACTTGAAATTAGCTTTTTTATTTTTTGCCTTTTTAAGAACTTATTAGCCTTAGCCTTAGCCTTAATAGTATAGTTATTGCAAAAATAAAGGTTAAAATATAAGTTACTTTTAAAATTTTAGCTAAAGCAAATAGCACTTTTATATAAAACAAGCTTTTTTGTTTAAGGCTTATACTAGCTAAAAAAAGTTAATAAAGCTAATAATAAAGTATAATAGGTTAGAATAACTTATAATAGTTTACATACTTTATAATTTTTTTATTTAAGGCTTAAGCTTACATAATTAGCTTAGCCTAGAGCCTTTTGATTTAGTCTAGGGTAAGAGAGACTTCTTAGCAATAGTACTAAGGCTCTAGCATTTTTTCTTTCTAAAAAGTAGTATTTAAGTTATAATAGAAGTTTTTAATAGTTACTTTACGCTTACTAGTGTTAATTTACTTAAGTAGGACACTAATAATATAAAAGAAATTTATTTTAGTAGTAAAAAGCTATATTATACTAGTATAAGCTAAAATACTTTATACTAAGTAAAAAAAGCTTGTTAACTTACAGCATAATACTCTTAACTTAAATACTAGTAGTAAAAATACTTTATATACTAAATTTTTTTACTATAGTTATTTGTATATGTTTAAGTTTTAAAAAACTTTATAGTATTATTATTAACTATAAAAAAGACGTAGCTAACTTTATTAAATATATAAATACTTCTACTAGTAAGAAAGTTAGCGCAATAACTATAGTAATGCGTAGTATAACTTATATTAATATAAAAGTTACTAACTTTAGTAACATTTATCTTAAAAGAGGCAACTATTATATAAGCTAATATAGGCTATTCTAACTTATAGTACTTTAAAGTAGGCTATAATAAGGCTTAGTAAGTAGAAATAGCAAAATTTATTAAAGAAAAGCTAAGTTAATAAGTTATAAAGAGCTGCTAAACTTAAGTTAGCTTTCTAAACTTTATACTAGCTTATTATAGCTTATAATAGTATATAATAGCCTTTTACTAAAACTAGACAAATTTTTAAGAGTTAAGGGGACTTACTAGGTATTATTAAGTAGAGTATAAAAAGAAAAGTAAAAAAACTTAAAAAAAAGCTTATATAACTTTACTAAAACGCTAGTAGGCCTTCTAGAAGCTTCTAGCGCACAGACGCTTAAGGTAAAAGTAAAATATAATATAAAGTTTTTAAAAATTACTTAATTATACTTTAAAAGAAGCTTACTTTTTACTTAATAATATAGCATTTACTATAGTACTGTAGCGAAGAATAGGCTATTTTACCCTAGTCTTACTAATCTAGGAGAATTAGACCTAAGAAAGGAGATGATATTAGGGTTAGACATCTTGCTAGGCTAGCCTGGACTAGTTTGGCACGGCTAAGGTTAGAGAAGGCTAGGTTAGGTCTAAATAGGTTATATAACCTTAGATTACCCTAGTATAAGTAGAGATACAATATCGTAGTCCGGACGATATCGATTTGTCTCTCATACACAGGCAATATACTATTATCCCTCTATCTCCAGCATCCCGTATCTCTCTTTAGTATTAAGTCTTACAGTAACAGCATTTAAGCCTTGCTAGTATAATACTTCTGCCTAGTGTACCTTAGTAGAAAGTATTGTTTAAGCCTGGGTACTAGACTTCTTTTCTGTGTAAGCAAGCTTCTAAGACAATATTAAAATAAAAACCTTTAACAACTACTACATCTATAAGCGTAAAGTTTTAGTTTTCTTGCTACGTGTTCTATTTAGAACTTATTGTAAGACCTAAGTTCCTTAGCTGCTAATAGAGAAGGCTTAAGTGCCTGCCTTTACTGTCTCTACCTCCCTTGCGGGTACAAAGAAGCCTAGTACAAGTAGTTCCCTACTGTTTACTAGGTGCAACGCAGCTCTACTGTCTAGTATAGTGCTCCCTAATAGTACATAAGCGTTAAAGTCGCTAGTATATTATAAACTTAGGCTGTTGTTTTCTTTAAGAAGTGCTAGATAAATAAAAAATACCACTATACTACTTAGAAAGACCTTTCACTTACTTTTTTCTTTTTAAAAAAGTTTGTATTCTACTTTAACTAGCTCTTCTTGTAACTTCTTGTATTAATTAGTGTGTAAACAGTCTTAAATTCTTCTAGCCCTCTTTTTGTTAATATTATAGTTAACTTTTAAGTAGGCTTTAATTGTTGCTAAAAGTGTATAGTACAGAGGGGTGACAGAAAAAAAGTAATCAAAAAAATTATTATTTTTGAAGCTTTATAATTCTATAAGTAGACGAGCTATACCAAAAAGAGCTAGTGATTTGAAAAGCCAAGAACTTCTTCTTTAAGTTAAGCTGCTTAGTAAGCTGCTTAGTCAGCACGGCCGTCTCTGCAATTCCGCCCAAATCAAGAGAGAAAAAAAGATTAAAATGAATTTCTATATTAATTTTTTTTCAACGTATGAAAATCGCTTAAAATTATAAACTATTAAAAAAGACTAGTTCATCTTTCTAGTGTGAGAGTTTTAGAGTAGTACTATAAAAAACTACCTAGTTATAATTGAAGGCCTATTCTTAAAATTTTTGTAGATAATATTATAAAATAGCTTAGTAACACTTAGTAAGCTAGCCTATAGCTCCCCTAGTAGCTTAATATTACTATAGCTAGTGTAAAGTATAACTATTAAATACTTTTAGTAGAATTTAACTCTCTCATAGTATTGTTAATTTGTTATGTTAAATATCCTATTACTTTAGCGTTATAACATTAGTTAATAGTTAACTTCTATTAATATAGAACTAATTCTAAGTTTAAAATTTAAAGTTTTTTAAGTTTCTACTTAGTATAATTATAATAGTTATAACGTCTCTCTTATGTTTAAAGAGATCTTTTTCTTTAAATTCTTTTTAATATAGATATCTTGTTTTAGCAGGTTCTACAAGATTTTATAAGAGATTTATATTTATTTTACTTCTTTAAGGTTTTGCTTATTTTTCTAGCAATTTAATAAGGTTTATATTAAGTAATTTTTAAATATTTTAAGACATCTTAGTACAACAGCCTAGTTAAAGCGCAAAAAGAAGTAAAGAGGCTTATTTTTTTACATAATTTGATTTAAAGTACTTACTAATACTTTTAATAAGATTCTCTAGTATGTTACTATTTAAGGTAACAAGCTTATATAATATATGTATACTATTAACTTACTATCTAAAATAAGATAACTATGAGCTATAAAGAAGATGCTATAGAGGTTAAAAAGAGTAAATAGACTTAATATACTTTAAGCTTACTAATATATTACGTAATTAGCGCTTATATACGCAACCTCTATTTCTAAAACCCTTTAATTGTACTTGAAGTAATTAAGATACTACTCTCTATAACCTGCTTACATACTGCTTACGTAACCTTATTAAACATAGTTTTTTACTAGCAATTTTTACACGTTCTAAAAAAAGTTATACTAAAATTCATTTTAACTCTTTTTCTATCTTAATTTGAGCGGAATTGCAGAGTTAATCGTGCTGACTAATCGGCTTACTAAGCATTGTATCTCAAAGAGGAAGCTCTTGGCTTTTCAAATCACTAACTTTTTTTGGTATAGCTCTTCTACTCATAGAATTATAAAACTTTAAGAATAATAACTTTTTTGATTTCTTTTTTTTTGTCACCCCTCTGTACTTTACTAGCTCCTAGTAATGGGTTTCTTTAGTGCTGTCTCTACAGAGGCACTTATAGCCGCGTTTGTAGCCTACGCCTCTAGCACTTTGTCTCAGAGTATAAAGTTTTAAGCTTCTTAATAAAGTGTAAGCTTCTAAGAATTTAGCTAAGCTTAGTAAGCTAATTAAGCGCTAGTAAAGTATTTCTAAGAATACTTAACCTATTTAGTCTGAATTTAAATCATTGTTCCTAATTATTTTATACTACTAGTAGAGCGTTTTTATAGTACTAGCCTATTTAAGAGCGTATATAGCTCCTAATGTATTTTTAAAGTTAAATACAGCAAGCGCGCTGTCTACCTTAAGAATTATAAGCCTTTTAGCTTTTAGTTAGCTTGTCTACTACTTATTGTACTTAGCTTGTAGTTCTATAGTTCTAAGCTTTGCCTTTTTAAGGCTTACGCAGTACTTTTAGTGTGTTACTATTTAGTTAACAGCATCTGTTAGCCCTAGTTTAAGCTTTAATTACTTAATAAGCTTATTAATTGTTTAGCTTAGTCTATTTATAAGTCTTATTCTAATTAGAGCTAGTAGCTGCTTATTAATAGTTACGTAGACTAAGTCTTAAATGTGCTGCAGAGTATACGCGTTTATAGTCTAGTTTACGTGTTTTGCTTAATATTTATTAAGCTTTTTATTATAGGCTTAAAGCATTTTTTAAAAAAAGTTTTTTATAGGCACTAAAAGCTTTTAAGGCAGCCCTGTTAGTATATTACTAGTTGTAATAGCCTTTAAGTTAATATATTCTTAGACTCCTTTAAATTCTGCGTTAAACTTTAGCTAGATGTACTAGTAAGTCTAGCTTGCGTAGCCTAAAAAGCGCGCTAAGTTAGTTATTTACAAGAAGTTGCTTGCTATTATGTTACGTAGAATTAGTTAGTAGGTTAAGGGGTATGTTAAACATATTAGAGAGTCTAAACTACTGCTAGCGTACTCTAGGTTACGTAGGGAGAATCTAAACTGCAATTTAAAGCGCTAGGCTTATAACTATAGAGAACAAGGAGCTAGTAACAGTAGTTTAAGAGAACTAGATAATTAATTCTATCTTTCTACTAGCGTCTAAGACGCTCTATATATACAAAGAAAAAATTATAGTTTATAAAGATAGTTGTAGAGCTTAGAGAAATGCCTCTAAGCACGGCAAGTGTTCTATAGAGCTTAGATGCAAGTATCTAAGCTTGTTGTAAAGTCTCTAAGCCTTGGCCTAAAGGCTCTAAGCCTCGGTGCTTGGCGTTGCGCGCTTCGCGCAGGCCTTGACGCTTGGGCCTAGAGCCTCGTGGCTAGATCCTGGTGGCTGAGGCGCGTGGCTAATATATGCGACACTTAGGATATAGCTTAGACACTAAACTTTTATAGCTTAGTGTGTTTAACTTCGTACAAGACTCTAGTATTTAATCTAAGAATTTTACTTAATTTCTTAACCACTTGTGATATTACATTAATCTACTAATAGTGCTATCATACCCCCGTCTATTGTACTCACTTATTTCCTAAGAACCAATTCTTAGATCCTCTTAGGACGATCTTCACATTACCCTCTACTAATTAGTCGCAAAAGTAAAAAAAAAGATTATATGTAGTTAATAAGATTTAAACAGTAGATAAATAAGGTCTACGCGCTAAGCGCTTAGAGTAGCAAAGCTTAGACTACTAATCGAAAATTAGAGTGAAAAAAATTTGCTAAAAGTACTAAAAACAACACTAATTAAAACGCATTTAATAACAATTGCTAGCCTATAGCTAGCAACAAGAGTGCAATAAAGATAAAGAAGAAGAGTAAGAATATATATACTACTGCAGCAGGAGCCTGCAATACTTCTTTATAAAAGCTTTCTATCTGCTACTTCTTATCTTTAGAATTTCTTACATTATGTAGAACACTATATAAACAACTTGTATACAAATAATATAATGCTTAGACTATTTTTCTGTTAATTAAATATAAAAACTAATAGCTTATATTAAGTAAAGTTAGACTTTACTAAGTTACAATATTAAAAGCTATAAAAGGAGATTATAAAGCTAGTGTTTACTATTATTAAGCAGCTATCTTTATTAGTTAAAAAGAGGCTAGTAGTAATAGTGTTTATAGTAGTTAAGTTAGTATAAAGGTTAGAATATAACTGTAGTCAAGATATTCTTAATACTTTTAGTATTATAGATGTTAAAGTTATAATAAAGGCTATAAAAAGCTAGTTTAGCTAGTATACTATAAACACTGCGCATATTAATAGTCTAGGTGTAGTAAAAGTATATTACTTTAGTAGCCTCCTCTTGCGTAAATGCAATCTTCGTAAAGAGACTTTAAAGTAGCTTTATAAAAAACAAAAACATGTCAAGATAGCTATTAAGTAGCTAGGACAAACTAACAAGTAGAAGAATTTTAAAAGTTATCTTTAAAGATAAAAGAGCTGTGCATAAACAGTAATGCTGCTGTTGTTTATTTACATTTAAGAATAGGCGCCAGAAACGCCGCGACCGCAACACTGCTAGGATAGCAATAGAGACAATAGAAGTTGCGGTTAGCAGTAAATAGTTATTAGTAAATAGTTATTAGTAAATAGTCACTACTTAAGAGACTTAGTTAGAGAGATATTACGTATCTCTGTTTCTGTCTAAACATGTAACACACTAATTGCGTGCCGGCAATGCTAAACAAGGGGGCATAAGCCCGGATACCTGTTGTTAGCAATAAGTTTTTTTTTACCAAAAAGGTGTCTACAAAATGTGTAGTCACGTTAAAAGGTTTTCTCATAAGGCCGAAGCCATTAAATAATATATATAGCTATAGAAGTTAAGCTAGAGTTTTCATCGCGCGGCTTGTGCGCGAGGTAGACGCTAGTTGAGCTGTAACACTACCTTAAGACTCTCTACTACCTATAGGGCTCGCAATAGGCCTCCTGTTTTAAGTAGCTTTTTTAAAGAGCCTTAAGGCCACTCCTTTTACCCTTTTAAGAAGTTTTTATAGATTGTTAAAGTTGTTTTGTAGCCCTGCAAGCAGCTGCCCTAGAGGCCTGTTTAGCAGCCCTTTTAGCTTCCTCTTTCTCTCTTACTAAATAAGCTACAGCTCTTGTCTACCTTATCTCTTTATAATGCCTATTGATTTTAGCTTTGTGTTGTACCTGCTCCTCCTCCCGCTTTTAGAGTTGTTAACAGTTACGTGCTTTTTTTACCTTTCTTAGAGACTAGACTATAGCTCTACTTTAGTACTCTTTAGGTTTCTAAAGCAAAAGAGGCTTACCTTATTTTCTATACGCTTTCTTACTAACTAGAGCCTTACGTAGGCTCCTAACCTTATGCTTAAGAAAAGTCTTTTAAGTTAAGACTTAGTAATAAACTTAGCTTAAGGCACTTAAGCCTAAAGACTTACTATTACTCAAAGGGCTTTTAATACTAAACCTTTTTAATATAACTTTAGAATTAAAGAATAAGAGGCCTATAGCCTTAAAGGCCTTTAGAATTGTTATTTCCTTTAAAAAGGCCTACTAGGCTTAGTAGAGGAGGGGAAAGAAATCTCTCTTACTTATCAAGGTAAGGCCCTAGTTCCTCTCTTGAAATGTAGATTTCTTAGTCTAGTAAGCCAATAAGAAAAGCTTAAACAAGGCAATATAAAAAAGCTATAGCGTATAGATTAAATAAAGAGAATAGACTACAAGGAGAATCTGATTCTAATTATAGTACTTGATAAAATCTATAGTAATGTAAAATCTATAGCTATCTAGGATAAGTAATATATAGAAAGATTAAGCCTATACTTTAGTATTGCAATCAAACACTTATATGAGCTACGCAAAAACAATATTATTATTTATCTAACTAGAGAGCCATAAGTTAATTTGAATTTAATAAGTTGTAAGATTAAGAGCCTGTAACCAGGTGTCTTGTATTAGTTCTAAGGTTAATTAATATATAAAGGTAGGCGCTAGTTAGGATCTATTAGCGCAGATGTAGGCTAGGAGTCTTATCGAATTTTGCGAGCTATTCTAAATAGTACTCCTCCTTTTTCTCTGCTTATATAAGGGCTTACTAAAGATCCTTTTTAATTTTCCTAGAATACTAAAGAGGGAGCCCTTCTTCTCCTTATAGTATATATAACGCGCCTTAATATAGTCTTACTTAATTTTCTCATATAGAAGATTAAAATATAGGCTACACTTCCTTTTTATATTAGCTTTATAGTAGTTGCTATCTATGCTGGTTGACTATCTTAAAATAAGCTCACTTGGGTACTAGTAGATAACGCAATTAATCTAGTGTAATTTAACCTCTCTGTTTGCAATTTGTAAGGCGAAATTTCGTATTATAGCTTGTTGTGAAGATTGTCCGAAGATGATCTAGGGTTGGTTCTCGTGGAATGAGTGAGTGCGATGGACGGTGGGTTGTACTAGCACGATTAGTAGATTGATATAATAGTACGGGGTTGTGTTAGCACGATACGTGCAAGGGGTGGCTTTAGGCAGTAATACTTGCTTTACACCACAAAAGATAGTAAGAGATAGCTAAGAATAATAACATGTATATATATTTTTTTAAGGTGTCAAAAGTGGTGGGTTTTGTTGTAGTCAAAATGGGGTTCCAAAAGAGTAAAAAGCAGCTACCCTCTACTAATCAATCGCAAAAGTCGAAAAAAAAAGATTATGTGTAGTTAACGAGATTTGAACTGTTGGTAGATAAGTTCTAGGAGGAAAGCTTAGACTACTAAGCGATAATCAGGGTTAAAAAATTTGCTAAAGTACTAAAAAATAATACTAGTTAAAACGTGTCTAACAGCGATTGCTAGCCTATAGCTAACAACAGGATTACAGTAGGATTGCAATAGAATTGCAACATAATGCGATAGAGGAGGCAAAGGACACGTACGTGCCGCAGCGGGAGCCTGTAATATTTTATAAACCTGCTGCTTCTTACCTACTGCTTCTTACCTTTTAAACAGCACCGCATACGAACGATTCGCATACGATACACTGCAATGGCGTGCAACCTCCGCGACAAGCATCTCCTTAACCTCGACTTTTATCTAAAGATAGGAAGCCCTCCAGTCGTACGCCTAGCCCCTAAACTAGTCCAGCTCGAGCTGATTATGCGGACACCTGAGTTTATCAAGTATCTACAGACTCAGCCTCTCCGGGAGTTTACAATTATATCCCTCGAATAATATGTATATATCTTAAGCAATAATACCTACAGGTATCCCCGCAGGTAAAGAGCATCTTATAAGCACAATTATAGGTAGGCAAGCTAATAATAAGCGAGCTTAGTAGCTCTAGCTAATACACAACTATCTGTGATAGAGCCTTTCTCTCTAGGCTAACGTTCTAATGTATGGGTGTTGGAGTGTATGAAGACATACTGCTACGAGGGCAGGAGATTACAAGTAATTAAATCATGCAAGAACAGGGTTAGTAAAATAATAATCTTATTGTAGATTAAGTATAAAAGACTATTTGTAGAAGGAGACGCCTATTTAACAATACAGCGCAGGAGGTGGGTTGTGGAGTAAGTAGGTAATAAATGGTAACCCCTTTCTGTAGTACACGGAAGAGGTTATATACCTTAAAATTAGGTAGTTAAGCACTAACCTAGTATGCAGTAGAGTATTGCCTTATGTAATAGCGCAAACCTCTTCTCTTTGTGAGCTTGGCACTATAAAGCTCTTTGCTCCGCACAAAGAAAAGGAAATAAAAACAGCAAAACAAATAAAATAAGACAGAGGAAATATAACCAAATAACTTAGGTAGCCGCCTAGTATTAACAGAACGCATGTCTATATAGTGGCTACAGAATCTAGGTGTGCAGTAAGCACCTAAATTCTATAGGCGTAGTAATTTTCTTACTACATGCTTATTCTAGGCATATCTCTACTGTAGACTTATCCTTTTACTTCGTTAAACGCTTACTTTAACAAGGTTCTAGAGCACTAATAGTTATTGTACTTAGTCTAGGCGTAGGTGCTGCATTAGTATAAGCAGCAGGAGCTTAAGTTTCTAAAATTAACTAAAAACAACTTTAACGCGGCTACTTAGTTAGAGTTGTAGGTACTAAGAGGTTATTAGAAATAACTGTACTAAATTAAGAGCAAGCGCAAAGAAGGCGCTACATAAAAAAGAGTATAATAGAATTCTTGCTTTCTTAGAAGACTTGGCGGTTATTTGCCTTTAGGCTAAGCTCCTTTTAATAGCACTAGAGAGAATTAGCTTAAGAAAAATTATTACTCTACTCATTTCAGTTCTTTGTTATGTGTAGAGAGTTCTTTTAATTAGTAGAGAAGAATAATTAGTTAAGAACACCTTAGATAGAGTTAGCATAAAAATTCTTCTTCTTTAGCTCCTGCACTATAGGCCACAGGTAAATAAATTATTATAGTACATAGTCGTAATATTTCTTAATATAATTCTTAACTAATTTCTTGTCTGTGTTTTATAGTATGTTGTATAGCTTTTTATAAACAAGAGAATTATTATACTTAACTTGTCCTATAAGGGCCTTGTAGATTTAGGATTAATACTTAATATAAATTTTAGCAGGAAATAGCTATTTAAGTTCTCTAAACTTATTAAGATAACTAGAGGAAGTAAAAGAGGAAGTAGTAAGGTTACAGTAAGCCTTGCAAATCTCTTTATAAGATCTTATAGTAGGCACCTTTATTATACTGTTTTAAACTATAACAAACTTAAAAAGAGTAGTACAACAATTGCAAGTAGTTAGCTTTGTAAATTTATAAAGTAGAAGAAGTAATAATACTTAAACTTGGCTCTATTTATAGATTTGCTTTGTCTATTAACAGTTAGGAACTGCCTTTTATGCGTTTCTTACTTAGTTAGTTCTATTTTCTTATTGTTTAATAAAACTGTTTAATAATTCAATACTTGTATCTTTGCGCTAGTGTAGGTACTCTAGCATATGCTTTTAGAATTTTAGTAATATCTTTATATAGTTGTACTTATTCTTATTTTTAAATAAGGCACTACTTGAAAATATTTTAGAACTAAGGCCTTTTTCTAGTAGACACCTAGGATTAAGGTTAGAGTGCTTAAAGTAAGTTTAATTACCCTTCTTAGTATACTTAGTGTAGTAGAGGTAGGAACTTAGAGTGTACTTCTTCTAGAGTATTGCGTATTATAACTAATATTCTAAGTTGGTGTGTGTAGCCTATTAATTAAGCAAGTTGTATATATTGCGTAACGACTTATGGTTTAGCTTCCTGTCTATATGTTGTAGATTGAAGCGATATATCTTAAAAGTGTTTATAATAATATTCTTTATTTAGCTATCCCTAAACAGCTATGTGTAGGTATTATTAATAATACTTTTTATATATAAGAACTCTTTTGCCTGTATTTTAAGCTTTATAGAGTTAATAATCTTATCTTAAGAAGGGATAAAGTAGAGATTAAGTTAAGACACTTAATATTAGTGGCTTAAAAGATCTTTATCCTACTTTATTAAGTAATACTTGCTAGTAAAGAGCTTAAGAATAACTAAGTTTAATTAGAAGTTGTGCTAACGGCTTTACCTTATGTATAGTAAGAGTAAATACTTATAAAGTATATTAAATAGCATAGCTATTTTAAATAGACTTATAACACTTACAGTAGTCTATTTATAAGTAAAGTATACTTGCTTTTACAATAAGTTATAAGAACTAGGAAGTTGTTTAATATTAACTTCATAATACTCTTCTTTAGTAACCTCAATATGTATTAAATTAGTAATTAGCTTTTTCACATAGGCTTAATTATATAGCTCAAGAAATATAGAAGTAGAGTTTATATAATAACACTCTATCTAGTAGATCTCTTATTCTGACTTATTAGTATCTAGCTCCTTATCTACATAAAAAGTATTATTAAGCTTATTATCTAGTTGTATAGCTGCCTGTTAGTAGGCTAGTGTTACCTTTAGAGCACAAGAGCTTAGTAATGGCAGCAGAACAAGAACTTATTAGTTACTAGCCTTAACCTTAACTTGTCCTGCCTAAAAGCTGATAGCATTGCGCCTTTATTATATAATAGCTATTTTATTTTTAAACTTATGCTCTTTAACTATTATATATTAATTTAGTTTTTAGCTAGTAGGCATTTCTGTAGATTGCCTTAAGTTTTTAGTTATAACTGATAAGCTGTAACTTCTTAGAGTGCAAGTCTTAGGTACTATAAAGTTGCCATAGTAATTAATAGATTAAGCTTTATATTAGATCTTTTTTAGTTTAGTAGTAATTAAAATAAGTATATTATATATAAAATACGTCTTTACGCTAAGATGCTTAAACTTATTACTTAAAGTAGTTTATATAGAATAATTCTAACTAGTTTTAGAGTCTCTAAATGTAGCTTTAAGCTAAAAGACCTTTTGCTAGCATATATAGAAAGAACTAAGCTTATTTTAGTTATTCTTAGTCTTAGTATAAGAACTTAGCTTTTCTAAGCTGTAGATAATGTTATCTTTCTAAATTCAAAATTTAACACAAATAGCACATAGTTTTGTTACTTTTTACTTATTAATGTTTAGGTAAAGTTCTTAGTTCTAAAACTTATTTTAATTAATTAAGGCGTAAATATCTTTGCATAGCAGCTTTATTATTACTTATTGAGCTAGTAACATATAGTATTCTTTACTTTAGTTTTTTAACTTAATTTAATATACTATTATAGTATCAAAAAAGGAAACCGCGTCCTTGTGATATATACGCTTTAGTTTAAAGGATATATCTCATAATATTTAGTGATTAAGTAGCGTGCAAGTTATATAAATACTAACACATTCTTAGATAAATATTAAAGCTAGCTTTTTTGCTGCTAAGATAGTACTACCTAGTTCATTGGCCTTCTTGTCCTGCAATGTTGATACTGCACTAATAATAAAATAGTATTTTTAAAATCTTTTAATACTACTATATTTGTTTATAAGTCTTAGTAGCTAAGTATCAAGATTGTCTACTTTTCAAATAAGTTTAGGAATTAAGTTTAATCAGTAAAAAGTATTATTAAACTAATAGTTTATAATAATACGCTAGTACTTTAAAGCCTTTAAAGAGGATTTTATCTACTAAAGTTCAGATGCTAGTAACACTAATGCTGTTGCTAAGTTTTATACGCTTTAGTACTTTTTCTTAATGCTAGACAACTTTAGAGGTGTAGTTTATAATACAGGTTTTGTTTTAAGTACTAACTTCTAGGTCCTTAAAAACCTTTGATATTCTTATTGTCTAAAGTAGTTACTATTATAGCTGCTTACCTTTAGCCTTGTTTAACAACGGCTAAGACATAACTTGAATAAGTTAATTAGTAGTATATAGAGTGCTGTAATAGCTAATATGAGTTGTATATTATTCTTAGCCTTTATAAAATTAGGAAAGAAAACATACTACCTTAATAATTATCTTTCAAAGTAAAAATCCTGAAAAACGGTGGTAAATTTAGCATAGAAAAAGATATAGATAGTTAGGAAGGTCATAGTTTAGTTTTATATATAGTAGTAGTATTCTACTAGCAGGCAAGTAAAAGTAAAAGTAAATAAAGTCTACATTTTGCTAATAAAAGAAGATTTTATAATAGAAACAACTATTATAATTAGCTGTTGTATAGCAGATGTGAGAGATTAGGTGTAGTACTGGTGTAGTAGTAAGGTATTACAGGTCTATAAAATCTTGGTGCTTACTATACACCTAGAATTTGTAGAGTAAGCAGCTTATACTTAAATTTTATATAGAAAAATGGTAGATATGTAGCTAAAAGTAAAAGCAGACACGAATAGTATAGTATCCCCTCTCTTTCCCAAAATTATAGGCTATCTTATAGCTTATAAATTGCTATTAATAGTAGTGTTAGAGTTAGAGTCTAAGCTTCTAAAGTCTTATTTATATACACAACGCTCCTCCTCTATAAAACGCTTAGTAATAACAACTTAAAAATAAGAATTATTACTCATTATGAGAAGTAGAAGTATTTATAGTTTAGTAGGCAGTTTAAGTAAGGCTAGTAAGACAAGAATGTTTGCTATAAAGCTAACTTGCCCTTAGAGATCAAAATTTTATAACTTTATCTTATTTTATTTTTACCTAATAATATCTTTTACAAGCTTCAGCTAAAAATACTTAGATTGCTATTCAGGTATTGTGTATAAAAAGCGTATGCTATTAAGATTTTTCAGGTTGTAGATCTCCTTATTAGGCTTAGCGTTATAAACATAACATAGTCCTAGCTACTTTATATTAAGTTTGTAGTTTAAGATATACTAGTTTTTTAAATTAAGTTCTACAGAAAAACTAAGTTTCTTAGCTCTATATTTTTATATTGTACCTTGGAAGTGTGTTATTTTGGTATTTTTTCTTTGCAGGTCTTATACAATTAGTACAAGCAACAGTATTTTCAATAAAATAGTTTTTAAAATTTAGCTGTATTATTTATATAGCTAGTAATTATATAAAGTTTTTTACTTCTTTAAATAAAAGCGTTTGTTTTGTAGGTAGTGCAAGCTTAATAGAACGTACAAAGTTATATTTTATCATTGGTTAGTACAACAAGTAACTTATTTACTTTTATATAAAGATCTAATCTATAAAAAGAACTATTAACAAGTTCTAAAAACAAGTCCTAGCAGCTTTACAAGAGTATTTACATTTGGTTTATACTTTTCTTTTTTTTTATCGCTTAAGAATTATGCCTTAATAATTAAAACTTGTAAATTTTGTATATATTCAAATAAATGTAAGACTACCTTGGTAAAATTAAGTTTAATATTAACTGCAAGCTTACGTGCTATGCTTTGTTAATATATAATGTCCTTATATGGAAAATTAAGAATTATTTTAGTCTAGTTATTTAAGAGTGTTTTAGCTTTTAGCTATCTACTAAGGTAGTCTTTTGCAATTACTAAGAACTTCTTCTTAAAATTTTAACGTATGTATACTATATTAACTGCGATAGTCTCTTAGATAGTAAAACTATGAGTATTAGTAAGTATATTTACCTTCCATTTAAAGATTAAAGTTAATAGTCTAGACAGATAATTTGTCTTTTTTATATATACTTATATATTCCTTTCTACTAGTACTGCTATACAAGTATAGAGTACGCTACATTAACCTCTCTATATTTAATCTAGGTGTATACATTCTTTACTGCAGCTATTCTAAGATTTATATTATTTACAACTTCTTAAATTATCATATTTCTTAGAGTTTTTGTAATAAGTATATTATTTTATATAAAGAAGTTTATTGCTTACATCTTTTATGCTTATAGTTCCTGTAGTTCTATTCTCTTAAAAGTCTTAAAGTTAACTAAAAACTAAGTATATTACTCTAATTCTTTAGAGAACTCTTAATAGAGTATTCTTACTTATTCTACTAGTACTAGTGCAGGGTCAAAAAATTTGCTGAAGGTACCAAAAAACGACACCAATTGAAACGTGTTCAACGGCGATTGCCAGCCTATGGCTGGCAACAAGTGCATGTATATGTTTAATTATTTAGATAATAAACTTCTCTAAGCTCTTTTTAGATTCTAGGGGTAATTTCTAATTATTAGATTTTAAATACTTTTATCGTGCATCTATAACAATATTCTTCTTTTATAGTATATGCTTAATATTAAAGTCTTATGGAAGAATTGCTAATATCTTCTTATTTATGACTATTTCTAGATTATTAGTTAGTAAATAATTATATTAAGTAATAAGAGTTACAGCGTTAGTTTTTATAGTAAAATAAATACTATCAAAGTAAGTACAAAACTTTTACAGGCATATAGTTTAGATTTATATTTTAACTTGGTAAAGTGCAATTACTTTTTTTATGCTAACTGTAGTGTACTTTCAAACTGTACTTAGTGTTATTTGTTATTATCTTTAAGTTGCTTTATACAAGCTCCTATACTCTCTTAACTAGTATTAGTTATAAAGAATATTTTGTAGTCTTTAGTGCTAGTATAGTCTAGATTTGCAAGTTTACGGGTATTGTATATAGCCTATTTTAGCGTGTATATTCCTGTGTCTTATGTATCTCTTAATTTAAGAGGAGCATTGTCTTATAAGAATAGGAATAGAAGTTTAGTAATTTTAGTAAAGTTCTTTATTTATATATATCAGTACATATATATACTTATGAATAATTTTACTTTTTTTTTATTCTTACATAGTAGCTAGTTTATAATCTTTTTAACTTTCTTCTAGTTAGGATAACAACTTCCAAGGCTAACTTTATAGCCTAAAACTTTAAGTCTTTTAATAAAGAAGTAACACCTCTTTCTTAACATAGTAGTTTTAGCTTATTTAATATTAGCTAGCACTTTGTCCAATTGCATAATATGCTTAAAGACTTAACATTATACTTTTAGCATTGACCTTTCTTAACTATAATTAATATTTAGTCCTCTACATATAGTATTATTGATAAAAGGCATAGTATTAAGCTAGTAGTCTCTTATAATTTTTATCATAACTTGTTAGAATGCTGCTATGAAGTTAGTAGCGCCTATAACTATTGTGTATAACTTTATAAGTCTTTTAGGTATTTAGAGTGCTATTCTACTTTTCAAGTGTAGTGCGATTTAGATATATTTTAAAAATTTATTTATAAGTAAGATAATCTTACATATTGTAAATCTTTTGAAAACCTTACCTGCTATTAGTAATAAGTTTGCATTTTATATCGTAACTGTATTTATTTTCTTGACATTACTGATTTATTAAACGCTTTTGTTTTTCTTTACTACTAGGTGCTATAAATTGTAATACTAACTATTACATCATTCCTACGTGTCTTAATTTAGGCAGACGTTAACTATATTTACTACTCATGATTTTAAAGCTTTCAAGATATCAAAGCTTTGTACTTGCTAAGCATTTTGTATTATTATTTATATCCTGTACAGTAGGCATATATTAATATAAATCTTTTCCAATTCTTTAAATTACGATAAGAACGCTCTTTCTCTATTAAGGAGCATAAATATAAATTTTATTTTTCATAAGCTAGAGGTAATCTTTAATATGTTGTTTAAAAATTTCATTTTTAGTAAGCTTAGTATTTTATAAAAAACAGCATAGTTTAGTTAACATAAATAGTCATATAGCTTTATATTACAGAGGGGTGACAAAAAAAAGAAATCAAAAAAGCGATTGTTTTCCAAGCCTTATATTTCTATAACTAGAGGGGCTATACTAGAAAAAGTTAGTGATTTGAAAAGCCAAGAATTTCCTCTTTAAGAGAGGCTGCTTAGTAAGCTGCTTAGTCAGCATGAGTGCGCCTGTAGTCTCGCCTGAAATAAGATAAAAAAAACAAAAATAGATTTCAGCATATCATTTTTGTGAACGTATGAAAAAGGCTGAAGAAAAACTAAGTTTAATTAGCTTACGTAACCATGATGTGAGCAAATTTCAGACTAATATTTCTTACTTCTTTATAGTTTTATTAAAAGAAAAAAAAATAGGTGTGGCTTACAAAAGCACTGATTACGTAATAACTTAGTAGAAATATAATATATTAACCCCTCTTGTTTGTCCTAACTTGCTTTTTTTATATTATCTCCTCTATGGCTCGCAATCTCTCTCAATTTAAACAACAAGTTTATACTTTACATTTACACAACAACTCTATTACCTCTATTAGTAATATACTAGAAAAGCCGTCTAAAAGTATTTACAATGCTATTTATCAAATTGAACAAAAAAAGAAAGCTTCTTTATCTATTTCTGGCTCTAAACAAGGTCGTCCTTCAAAGATCTTAAAAAAAGCAAAAAGACTACTTAATAGAGACATAACTAGAAGCCCTAAAAAGACAAATTAACGTCTATTAAAAGTAAATAGTCTAGATCTTTCTATTAGAAGCTTACAACGCTTTCTAAGACAGAAAAACTATTCTGTTAATATTTCTTAAAAAAAGACGCCTTTAGACGCTAAAAAAGCTAATAATTATTATATTTGCGCCAAGCAAATACTCAAAAGTATCAAGGATGAAAACTTTAAGAAAGTTATAATTTTAGACAAGTCTGCTATTAAGCGTGGACACAGTGCTAGGACAGAATACTGTTAAACAA
Organism: Alternaria gansuensis; assembly: GCA_009289805.1. Classification (NCBI taxonomy): domain Eukaryota; kingdom Fungi; phylum Ascomycota; class Dothideomycetes; order Pleosporales; family Pleosporaceae; genus Alternaria; species Alternaria gansuensis. The sequence goes on along the minus strand of WBOK01000164.1, from coordinate 10,624 downwards.
AGCAAAATAATAGAGTAGAAAAGAAAGTTGCTTCTACAAATAATGCAGGTAAGTTTAAAGAAACTCTAATTATTAAATAATAAACTATAATACATCTATTATATTTTAGTTATTTTAATCTATTTTTAGAATAGTTACAAATCTAGTTATAGGTCAAGATATTCCTATTCAAGCTTGGGGTGCAATTCGGACAGGTAAAAGATCTAAACTAGTAGTAATTAAAAGCCCTTTAATTACTACTCCTTTTAGGAGTTTAGACTATGTTAAAAAGATTCTAATTCCTATAGTAAAACCTGCAATAAAAAAAGGTAAGTTATATATACTCTATTTCTCTATTTAAAGGCTTATCACTCTATATTGCAATTTTAAAGTTAAAGTCTTTTCTTCTATATTTAAGCACCTTACTAACTACTATATAAACTAGAAGTTGCAGCAGGATAACGCTATGATTTATAAAACTCTAGAAGTTTTATCTTCGTTTTCTAGAAATAGGATATCACTTTTTAAGCATCCTGCCTATAGTCCTAATCTAAATCCTATAGAAAACGTGTGGTCCTTGTTGAAAAACGCTTTAGCTAAAAGGCCTATTGCTTCTTTAAGTATAGGAAATAATAAGAGAAGTAGAGCAGCCTTTAAGGCTGCTATGAAGGAGGAATAGGATAAGTTACCTCAAAAAGCGATTGATAATTGTATTCTATCATTACCTAGGCGTTATTTGTATGTAAAAGAAGCTAAGGGCTAGTACACTAAGTATTAGTAAGCTGTTGTAGTTATTTATTAAGAAAACACTTAAAAAACAAGCTCTCCATTGATACTTAACAGTTGATTTTACAATGACCTTTAAACTTATACCAGAATAAAACTAGCTTATGTTATCTATTATATGTAAATCATAGCGATTTTTACACATTCGAAAAAAAGTTTTATTGTTATATATTTTTGGGTTTTTGAATCTTTATTTTCACTGCGGAGATTGAGAGCAGTCCTGCTGACTGAGCAGCTGACTAAGCAGCCTATCTTAAAGAGGAAGTTCTTGGCTTTTCGAATCACTAAATATTTTTGATATAGCCCTTCCGTTTATAGAAATATAAAGCTTGGTGTCGCATCTATGACGTACTAACCTCAAGGCCCAAGGCCTCCTTGGGCCTAAGCCTAGGCGCCTGTCAGCTTACGCGCTAAGCGCGCGCTAGCTAACTGCACGTTAGAATATTTACGCCGAACTTATAAGCTTACACCTAAGCTTGGCAGAATACGTGTTAAACTCCTCTAAGTTTAATAGTAGCCTTTCTAGGCTAGGTCTATATAAATAGCACGTCTTAGACTTAGTTAGAAAGGCAGAATTAAAATTAACTATTTAGTTCTCCTAAACTACTATTACTAGCTCCTTATTTTCTATAGTTATAAGCCTAGCGCTTTAAATTGTAGTTTAAATTCTTCTTGCGCAACCTAAAGTACGCTAGTAGTAGTTTAGACTCTCTAATTTATTTAAAAAACTTAGTTTACACCTCTTAACCTACTAACTAATTACACGCAAAATAATAGCAAGTAACTTCTTTTAAATTACTAACTTAGCGCGCCTTACAGGCTACGCAACTTAGACTTACTAGTACACTTAGCTAAAGTTTAACGCTAAATTTAAAGAAGTCTAGAAATATGTTAACCTAAAGGCTATTATAACTATTAATATATTAATAAGGCTGCCTTTAAGGCCTTTAGCGCTTATAAAGAACTTATTCTAAAAAAAACTTAAAGCTTACAACAAAAAACTTAACAAATACTGCGTAAAGTATATAAACTAGGCTACAAATGCGTGTACTTTTTAGTATATTTAAAATTAAGTCTACGCAACTATTAATAAATAGTTACTAGCTCTAATTATAATTAGACTTGTAGATAGTGCTAGTTAAATGCTTAATAAGCTTATTAAATAACTACAGCTTAAACTAGCGCTAATAAACGCTGTTAACTAAATAGTAATATGTTAGGAGTACTAAGTAAGCTTTAAAAAAGCAAAACTTAGTACTATAGAACTAAGAGCCTAGTATAATAAGTAGCAAACAAGCTAACTAAAAGCTAAAGAGCTAAAGATTTCTAAAGTAGATAGCGCGCTTACTATATTTAACTTTCTAGACGCTGTAGAAGCTAAATACGCTCCTAACTAGGCTAATACAATAAAAATGCTTTACTAATAGTAGTAGACGCTTAAAAAGAATTATTTAAACCTTAACTAAACTAGTTAAGTGTTTTTAAAAATGTTCTATTAGCGCTTAGTTAGCGCACTAAGCTTAGCTAAATTAATAAGAAGAGCCTTTGCTACTCTAAGAAACTTAAAAACTTGCAGAAATTAAAGTAATAAAAGTATAGCTTAAAAAGTTAACTATAAGTGCCTATACAAAAATAATAAAAAATATAAGTACTACTAAGATCCTGTAGAATGCTATATACTTTTAGTAGCAATTAAAGCTTATGCTAAAGTCTAACATAATATTAGTAAGAAGAAAGCTAAGAAGATTTAAGAACGCCTGTACACTAACTAGTTTAAAAAACTTAGAAATAAACTAGTTAAAGTAGGATATAAGCTTTTTTAAAAAGAAAAAAGTAAGTTAAAAGCTTTTTTAGGCAGTATTATTATATTATTAATTAACTTAGCGCTTTTTAAAAAAGACAAAAGCCTAAGTGTATACTACACTAGTAATTACAACATCTACGTACTATTAAAAAGCACTATACTTAATAGTAAAGCTGCGTTGCACTTAGTAAACAGCAGGGAACTACTTATACTAGGCTCCTTTATACCTATAAGAAAGGTAGAGATAGTAAAGGCAGGCACTTAGGCTTTCTCTATTAGCAGTTAAAAAACTTGCATTCTCTGCTAAGTTCTAAATAAAACACGTAGTAATAAGACTAAGAACCTTATTTTTATAAATGTAGTAGTTGTTAAAAGTTTTTATTTTAATATTATCTTAGAAGCTTGCCTACACAGAAAAGAAGTTTAGTACTTAGGCTTAGATAATATACTTTACTAGAGTATACTTAGTAAAAATGTTGTACTAGCATAACTTAAATATTATTTTAACCTCTTATTTTTTAAATATAAGCCTCTATTTTCTTATCTAAAGCTTATTATAAATGTAATGCCTTTTATTAGAAGCTTATAGAAAACTTATCTAAGGAGTAACTTAAAGGACCTTTAGCATGCTAGAGTAAAGCATCTAGGTCTAAAAGCACTAAAAGCACTTATTAATGCAGCTTAAGGAGTGTAAATTAAAAAAATAGCACGCGTAAAATATAAGCACTGTGCTTTAACTTATACTAAATAAGTTATCTTAAAAAGACTAAAAGAGCCTTCTTCTTAACTATACTAGAGAATCTTATAAAACTTATTTAACATGCCTTAAGGTCGTTTAGAAGAATAATAAATATAAGTTATTAAGAACGCTTTTAGTAGCAAGCTCTATGTGTATATTTTATAAGCTAAATTTATTTTAAAAATTATTAGAGCCTTTTACTATCTTAAAGCTTTTATTAAAGCTTGTTATAAGCTCTAGATAGTTAAAATTACATAAAATAATAATTCTTTAACGCTCTCTTAGTAAGGTATATTATAGTACTAAATATAGTGTAAGGAACGTAGTATTATAATAAAGCTATCTCTACTATATATATATAAACTAAATAGAGCTACTAAATAAGTAGGACAAGAAATAATAACTAAGTTAATTAAAATAAAAGCAAGCGTAAACCTGCCTAAGAAACTCTAGCTAGAAATTATTAAAGCTGCAGTATAGCTTTATAATATAAGCTTATTTTACGCGTATAGTTTGCGCTTACTAAGTAAGCTTCTTAATTAATAAAGTAAGAGGTACTTTAAGTACTATAAACTAGAGCCTCTTAAAAGCTTTACAACAAACATAAAACTAAATTAAAGTAGTATATATGCCTACAGCTGCTGCGCCTATTCTTTAAATAAAAATAAAGTAGCTAGGCAATATAAAAAGAGTTTTAAGACTCTTCTTAAAAGCTATATTAGTTACTTAGTAAGATATAGAGCCTCTAATATATACTAGATATAAGTCCTAGCGCTTAACTAAGTTATTAAAACGCGCAATATTATATTTAATAAGACACTGTATTATAAGGGACTAGCTTATAAGCTGCTAAAGCAGAACACAGTTTTTATAGTATACACTATTAATAACAATAAAATTAGTAAGGCTAGAAAAATACTTAAGCAACTTATAAGTTTTAGTTAAGTAGTAGTAATAACATAAGAGGCCTTAAAGCTAATAAGTAATTAGCTAATAACAAAGACTATAAAAGGCCTACTATAGTTTTTAATAAGCAGTACGCTAAAAGCACGTAAAAAATGTTAGGCTAATGCTTTTTAAAGAATTTGTGCAGGGCAGAAAAGTCCTTTAAGACAGCTACTAACGCCTAAGGCAACGCTAGCGCCTCTTTTTCTAAAAGCGCAAATACTAGGGCAAGGCAATTTAGCTAAAAAAGCTATAGGTAGTAGTAATAAGCTGCTTAGCTTTTAGAAATTATAAATAACTAGTAGATTAAGCTTAATAGACGCGCAGAGACTCTTATAGTCTCTAAAAAGAGTAGAAAACACTTTTAAGGAGGCTTAGTATAGTGCTAAGAATCTTACAGCACTAGCTAAAGTCTTTTAAGATTCTTTAGCAAAAAAACTTTATAAAAAAAAAGTGTAAAGACTTTTTACAAGGAGCTTCTTAAGGCTAAAGAATAAAGACTAATACAGTCTTAATATAAGAGGTGTAGGCGTATACTGCCTGCTTTATAACTTTTTAAAAGCACTTAAGCTTAAGATACTACTTTATTAGCTTTAAGAAAATTAAAAGCTAATTATAGTCTACGCTGTAATAGTAGTAACTTTTAAAAAAAATAATTAACTTTAAACTTACTTTAATAATCTCTTAAAGCTTCTAAACAAATAAAAAGACTTCTAAAACTACTAATATAAAACTTTATTTTAATAAGCTACTTAAAAAGAGATTAATACTCTACTTTTAAAAGGTACTTAAATAAAAGAAAAGACTTTAAAAGACTTTAGGCCTCTTCCTCTTAAATAAGTATTTACTTATAAGCTTAATAAGAACAGCTACTTTTTTAAATATAAAGCACGTTTTATAATAAAAAGAAACTTATAAGTAAAGGACTTACTATACTTAATATACGTAGTAATACTAGCTGCGCAATTCTTTAAACTTATAATAGTAATTATAGCTAAATTTAATATAAAAATTTAGTAGCTTAACGTAGTAGGCGCGTTTCTTAACGCTAATATTAGTAAAGAAACAACAGTCTTGTGCAACCTACTAGATAGTTATAAGCGCCTAAGAAGGTATATTAAGCTTAAAAAAGCCTTATACAGCCTACAAGACTTACTATTATTATAGTATAATAAGTTCTTAAACACCTTAAAAAAGCTTAGCTTATAGGCCTTAGCTAAGAAGCCTTGTCTCTTTTATACTAAAGACTGCGTGCTTCTCCTAATATTTTATATAGACAATATTCTCTTTATAAATTACTAATTTTACTAAATAAGAGCCTATAAGCTTCTTAAATTAATTAAAGATATTTACAAAGTTAAAGATAAAAGAAAGGCAAGCTAGTTTTTAGGAATAAAAATTGTAAAAAATTATAAAAAGCGCACAATATTACTACTATACAACACTTATATTAACAAAGTTATAAAAAGATTTAATTTAGACGCCCTTAGCAGGTTCCTAGAGACTCCTCTACCTTTAGAAGAGCTAGTTAAAAATCCTAGAAAGGCCCTAAAGCCTTAAATTAAGGCCTACTAAAAGCGTGTAGGTAGCGCATTATACACAGCTATTATGCTGCGTCCTAATGCTACTTACGCAGTTTCTAAGCTCTTTTTTTTTAACTAATTTTTTAGAAGCTTATATAAAGGCTGTAGATTATTTTATATAATACCTCTACTACATAAGGTATAAGGAGATTACATACAGTAATAATAATAGTAAAGAGCTTATAATTTATAAAAACGCGTCTTTTATAAATAATTTAAAAACTTGTTAATTTTCTTAAAGTTATATTATTATGCTTTTTAGAGGACTAATTGTTTAAAAAGTAGCTTATTAAGCTATAGTAATAACTTTAACTATAGAAGCTAAGCTCCTTGCATTAAAGTATATAGTAAAAAAACTTATAGCGCTTAAAAGACTATTTAAAGAACTTAAGCTTGTAGTTTTAGGAGCTTAAAAGATTTTTTACAACAACTAATAAACTATACGCCTAGTTATTAGAAAGTAAAAAAGAATAACTACTAAGCTCTACTATATTAATATATAAAACATATAGCTCTGCTAGGAGCACGCTAAAGGCTTGTTTTAGATTAAATATTTACTAATAGCTAAAATACTAGCTAATAGACTTCCTAAGTACTTATTAAGACAAAAGCTTAAGCACTTTAAAAAGCTTATTAATATAAAATGCGTGTCTTACAAAGAATTACAAAAAAAAAGCATAAAAAAAAATAGATGTTTAATTATTAAAGTAGATTAGACTTCTACCCCTAAGAAACTTATAAAATTCTAGGAGAATAACCCTCTCTTAATAGGTTTTTAGGTAACTAGGAGGTTAACTAGCTTATCTAATAGCTCTTTAGCGCGCAGACAACGCGTAAGAAGACTATTAGAAAAGCTAGTAGGCTTCTCCTAGTTATTCTAACTCTTTTTCTCTTCCTCTACTTTACCTTTAAGGCCCTTTCTAGACTTCTCCTCCTTAGCTACTTTCTTTAGAAGAACGCGGACGGCAGCTTATAGGCTTTTTAGCCTACTTACTTTATAATTTATTAGTATAAGGAACTTAAAAGAGAATAAGAGAAGAGCTTATAATAGCATATTTTTCTAAAGCTTAGTAAAAAGCTTCTTAGCTAAGAAGATAGCAATTTAAAAACTTTAATTATTAGTAAAAGCTTAAAATTTAAGAAGGAAATATATATAAAACCTTGCAGGTCTTTTTATTAGAGTACTACTAGTAGCGTGTTTTAGAGCCTAAGGCCCTATTTTAATAAGCTTTATTAGAGCTGCTAGATAAAGCGCTCTTAATGCACTTAAAATAAGGCACGTTGTAATACACACTAGGTTTACTTTAGCGCCTAAGAGTTGCTGCTAAAGTCTTACTCCTATAGGTAGTCTTAACTAAGGTTTTAACTTTACCTACACGCTTTTTAGACGTATAGGCTAGTGCTATACTTAAAGTAGTACTAGTTAACTTTATATAAAAAGTGCGTTTTAAAGGTAGCTACGCTACTAAAGTAAGTAGTAATAGTAGCAGTAGTAAAGGTGTAGGTAAAGGTAATAGCAGTAGCGCGTGTATAGTAGCATAAGTAGTAGCACATATAGTAGCAGCTTTTTATAATTTTAACTTTTATATAAAGTTAGTAACTAAATAAAAAAAGTGCTAAAATAAAGCTAAAAGCTACGTAAGAGTATAAAGTAGCGTGTAGTAGCCTAAAAAGCTATATAAAAGTATAGTAACACTTATAAAAGTAATTAGTATTACTTTTAAAGAATTTAGGCAAGTTTCTAAGTAATACTTATAGTAACTATAGTAGTGTTAAATACTAAGCCTAAAAAGCTTAAAAATTTGTTATTATTATTATTACGCCTTGCGCTAAGCCGTACGTGCGCAACGTGTTACGCAGTGCACTAAGACTATATAGAGCTCTATATAAGTAACTAAGGTCTTAGTTACTTAAGAGGTATATTACATTTATAATATACTAACCTTAAGGCCTAAGGCCTTTTTAGGCCTAAGCCTAAGCGCCTGTTAGCTTACGCGCTAAGCGCGCGCTAGCTAATCGCACGTTAGAATATTTACGCCAAACTTATAAGCTTACACTTAAGCTTAGCAGGATACGTGTTAAACTCCTCTAAGTTTAATCACGTCTCAGACTTAGTTAGAAAGGCAGAATTAGAATTAACCATTTGGTTCTCCTAAACCACTGTTACCAGCTCCTTGTTCTCTACACTTAGAAAATAATAACTTTTTTGATTTCTTTTTTTTTGTCACCCCTCTGTAGCATCGCAAACGCTTTGTTAGAAAAACTGTTGTTTTTTTACTTTTTCTTTTTAGTCTTCCTATCTAAACTCTATTAATATCTCCTGCTAAAGAATATTGACAGGTTAAACTTTCTTGCCTACTGTCTTGTACATTGTGTAAAGACTATTGTGTTGTTAGGTTAATTTAAATATTTCTTTTCATAACATTTAATAATTAAGCTTATATAAAATTAATAATTTGCTAAAATGATAATTCTTTAAACAGTTCTTAGGCTATTTAACTACGTAAGTAAACACTTAGTTTATTTAGACTATCTATTCTTTCTTACTATTATTTATACAGAGGGGTGACAAAAAAAAGAAATCAAAAAAGTTATTATTTTTAAAGCATTAGATTTCTAAAAGTAGAAAGTCTATACTAAAAATAGTTAGTGATTTGAAAAGTCAAGAACTTCCTCTTTAAGTTACACTGCTTAGTAAGCTGCTTAGTCAGCACAGCTGCCTCTGCAATTCCGCCTAAATCAAGAGAGAAAAAAAGATTATATGAATTTCTGTATTACTTTTCTTTGAGCGTATTAAAATCGCTAAAAAATAAATATTATTGAATAAGACTAGTTAATCTCCTTGGTGTTATTGTTTTAAAGTAGTACTATAAAAAACTACTTAGTTATAATAAAAGGCCTATTTTTAAGATTTATGTAGATAATAATATAAAATATCTAACTAACACTTAGTAAGCTAGCCTATAGCTTTTCTAGTAGCTTAGTTTTACTATAGCTATTGTAAAGTATAACTATTAAATACTTCTAGTAGAATCTAACTCTCTTATAGCATTGTTATTTTGTTATGTTAAATATCCTATTACTTTAGCATTATAACAGTACTTAATAGTTAACTTATATTAATGTTAAACTAGCTCTAAGTTTAAATTTTAAAGTTTTTTAAGTTTCTATTTAGTATAATTATAATAATTATAAGGTCTCTCTTATGTTTAAAGGGAGCTTTTTCTTAAAATATTTTCTAATATAGATATCTTGTTTTAGCAAGTTCTATAAGATTTTTATAAGAAATTTATATTTACTTTACTTTTTTAGTTTTTTGTTTAATTTTCTAGTAATTTTAATAAGGTTTATATTAACTAATTTTTAAACATTAAAAGTTTTTTAAGTACAACAGCCTAGTTTAAGCGCAGAAGTAAGTAAAAAAGCTTATCTTTTTACATAATTTAATTAAAAGTACTTACTAATACTTTTAAAAAGATTCTGTAGTATGTTACTATTGACAATAACAAGCTTATATAATATATGTATACTATTAATTAACTATCTAAAATAAGATGAACTATAAGCTATAAAGAAGATGCTATAAAGAATCTAAGTTGAAAAGAGTAAATAGACTTAATATACTTTAAGCTTACTAATATATTACGTAATTAGCGCTTATATGCGCAACCTCTATTTCTAAAACCCTTTAATTGTACTTGAAGTAATTAAGATACTACTCTCTATAACCTGCTTACATACTGCTTACGTAACCTTATTAAACATAGTTTTTTACTAGCAATTTTTACACGTTCCAAAAAAAGTTATAATAAAATTCATTTTAACCTTTTTTTCCTTCTTAATTTGAGCGAAATTGCAGGGTCAACCGTGCTAACAAGGCAGCTTACTAAGCATTGTATATCAAAGAGGAAACTCTTAGCTTTTCAAATCACTAACTCTTTTTAGTATAGCTCTTCTACTTATAGAATTATAAAGCTTTAAGAATAATAACTTTTTTGATTTCTTTTTTTTTGTCACCCCTCTGTAATTACTAGCTAGAGCTTAGCTAGTAGATTTGTACTTGTGCGCATCTTAATAGCCTTTGTAATTAGCTTTTAGATAGCTTTCTCTGCTGAGCTATTAGGCTTACAAGTGTATAGCGGTGGCGTCTTAATTACAATCTTTTTTTCTATTGCCTATTCTTTATATTTTAATTGCCTTCTCTAATGCAGTGTAGCAGTGTTGTTATTTTAATAGATTCCTATAATTTTCTGCTAAGATTTCCTTTTAATCCTCGCAGTAAAGCCTTTAATTATAGGCATAATGTTGTTTAGTGTCTTTAATTAGATATTATAGTTGTACAGCTTGCCTAAGTAGTCTTTTTTAATAATTAGTGCCTATTTCTTAGGTAGTTAACTAGTTAAGAAATTAAATAGATATTATAAGATCTTATAAAAAAGTTAATGTAATTTTTTTTAGTTATTATAAGATTACTTATAAGGCATAAGCTATTACGTAGTAATTACATTCTAACAGCTTCTTGCTAGTAAATAGTAATCTTAACGTTCTGCGCTAAGTAAACTAGAGCTTAAATAGTTTGTTGTCCTAGGTGTCCTAATTGTTAGTGCTATAGATCCTTATCACTGGTGTGTACTTAGGGTTTCCTTAATTGTGCTAAGGCGTTTATGTCACGGATGGTTGCGTGTTGACTGGGTCCGCCAAACTCGCTTACCGTGTCCGTGCGCGTTTTGAGCCAGTTCATGTTTTGAGCCACCCCACCAAACTGAGATTTTAGAAAAATGAGGCTGT
>WBOK01000163.1:0-150092 GCA_009289805.1 Alternaria gansuensis | reverse complement strand
ATGAGGTGGTGAGAGGAGGCGGGGTGGGTGAGGCGGCAAGCTACTAGGAAGACTGACTGGCTGGCTGGGCGGCAGGTTGTGAAATTGCGGACGGACAAGCAAGGACGGGCAGACGTCATGGGGCGACTGCGCTCAGCCACACCTGCATGTGCATGTGAATTTGCCCGTCCAACACCAAACAACGCGTCGTGCCCCGCATTGCGACCGCTTGGGGACATGCACACGCGGACACGGTCTGGCACATGGACCGACAATGGCCGGCGATGATTTCGACGGCTTCTCCGACGATGACTTGGACGACCTGCCCGCCAACGCGCTGCAGCATCTCGAGGCCAGCGCCATCAGGGCGACGCAACACCCGCCCGACGCAGAGCCAGAGTCTGACTACGGCCTTGAGGATGGTGACGAGGTAGTCAATCTGGACGATGCGCGTGGCGGGCCAGGCGCATCGCCCTGGGTGGCGCGTCAGGCGCCTCAGTACACGCAGCGCCAGCCCCAGCGCCAGCGCCAGCACGACTACGCCTACGCTTGCGACCACGGCTACGACCACGACCATGACCAGGCGGAAGTGGAAGAGCAGCCGCGCAGGTCGCAGGCCGATGCGAATGCGAATGCGCTGCTTCAACGCATCAAGAAGGTGCGGCTTCTCTGCTTCTGCCTCCAAGGGCCCTGCTAATCATCGCAGTTAGAGCAAGACAAGGCGCGCGGGAAGAGAGAAGCCGATGAGCTGAAAGGCAAGCTGCAGACAAAGTCGGGCGAAGCCGACACCCTTCGAAGACGCTACGATGCCGAAAGCCGCAAATACGAACGCCAGCTGGCCGACCAGCAGCAGTCGCACGGCACTGAACTGGCCAGACTGCGTGCTGAGATGGAGAAACTGCGGCGGGAGAAAGAGTCAGTGCAGACAGACAACATGTTCAACGAGCACGAGGCACGAGAGACTAGCATGGCGCGACGGCCAGGGAAGACCATGCCGTCACGACCAAAGTCGGGCGCCCCGGTTCTCAGTCCAGCAGGCACGCCGAAGAAGGGGCAGAAGACAAGAGGCCCACTCGGCGATGGCTTCGATGAGGAGCATGTCGTCATGGCGTCCCCATCAAGACATCGCGAAAGGCAGAGAACGGCGACACCAATGCAGGCTGGCAAGAGGAAACGGCAGACTATCGACCAAAGCCCTATACCACTGCCTGCGTTGCAACTTAGCGAGCCACGACGTCAGCCGAGAGAACAAGAATCAGCATCAGTTGCGGGACCTGTCCTAGACGCCGCACTGCTTGAGCACTTTCGGCGCGGTGACCGCCGATTCACCCTTTTACACCGCCTGCTCTCGCATCCATCCTCGAATGGCACAGATCGCATACTGGAAGCACTTACTCTACATGCATTCCCGTCTAAGCCATCTAAGAGGCTATCTTCGATCGTGTACGATGCACTTGCAATGATAAACACGGCTGATGTGCACGAACTAGCACTGCAAATATGTCACATCTTCCTTGACCTGTGGAAGCGGTGTCAGACTGAAAAGCACCATGCTCCGACTTCATTGATACTCGATGCATTGCACTTTGTTTTGGCATGTGAACCGATCGAGATTGCTGTCAGGGTCACTGAGCGCGTCGTACCGCTCATCATCGCCTCTGTTGATCTCGTGGCCGACCCTATCTCGAAAGCAGCCAAAGGAGGTGAGAAAGCGACTGCCGATCTTTACTCCCCCAAGCAAAGAGAGACTGCGTCTCATATCGACGTTGAGGACTGTCTTGAACTATTGTACTTCGTCGCAAGCAGCTGTGTATCTTCGGTAGATACCAGTGCAATAGTCCGTCTGTGGCAAGCGATTCCTTCGACCTTCGCTATCATGCTCCTTGTCAAAGAGCAGCCACTGGCGCAGATTACGCTCATGCTACGCATACTGGGTACTTCGGCACTACCCACCTCAGTAGGATCCATAACAACTGTAGATTCTGCCCAAGACAACCAAGCCAATAATGAAGACGCTCTTATCAACCGCCTTACCAACCTCTTTACCGAAATACCCAAACCTGTCCCCGATCCTGCAGCATCCCCCAGCGCGACCTCATCAGTCTCTGAAGCAGATCTCTGGGACCTTCGCCTCCTTGTCATCTCAGTACTGACGCAATTTTCCATCCCAGAGTACGGTTCCAGCCGACTAGCCCAGAATCGTCTTTGCATTGGTCGACTAATCAAGTACCTCGATCACTGCGTCACAAGTCTCTATCGACATGCCCTCTCGCCCACTCAAGGCCGGAAAGTCGATTCTATCAATGCGACTATGAAGCTGATCTACCACGTTGCTACGACAAATGCGGACTTCGACATCAAGAGTAAGTTGGTGAATACACTCGGTGGACAGCATGCGTATCTTGTTGCACTCACGCGCTTGGCATTTAGCGAGGGATTAGTGCTAGAAGCGGGGATAGAAGATGAGGTCGTGAATATGGCGCATGATATCCTAGACGAGGGGCTGAGTATGGAGGAGGGGGATGCTTTTGGAAAGGTGTTTAGCAGTGGAGGCACTGTTTAGACACCGAGTAGTCGTCTTCTGGACACATGACGCAGAAAGCGTGTAAATCGGCATCTCGCTTTTAATCACCCAGTCTAGTCTCGTGTCCTTGTATTACTAGGGTCTACAGCAGTACTGCATTGGGCGGCGTTTGTAATACTACCACCATACTTGTCCATACAACCAACGACTATCCACGAAACTCCCTTCTACACTACACATGTCCCTCAATCCACTTCAGCACCCTCTCCAAAACCTCATCCCCACACTCATCATGCAACAATTCATGCCTCCCCCCCTCATAAACACCCAACACCTTATCCTCACTCCCAATCTCCTCCACAAACCTCTCACTCCCTCTCCAACCACAATACGTATCCGCATCCCCATGCAACACCATCGTCGGCACAGTCCAGTGCTGCACCCTCGTCATAACAACATCCGTAACATCCACAGCCGTAGCAGCAGTCAAGAAGCAGAGCGCCTTTTTGGAAAACAGCGGATCAGCAACGTATTTCTCAATCTCATGCCGACACCGCGTAAGACCCGAGATGTGGACCTGGCGGCCCGGTATAGAAACAGTCGGCATCGTGCGCGCCGCAACACCGACAGCTAATCTGGCTGCGTAAGGGAATGGGCCCGGCAGTGCGGGAGCAGTGAGGACCACACCTTTTATGTCTTGTGCGTTCTCCGTTACACTCCCTGCGGTGATCAGGCCGCCGAGTGAGTGTCCGAACAATATCACTGGTTTCCCTAACTTGACAGCGTGGTCGCATAGTTCGAGGTGGTCAGCTACGGCTTTTCCTACATGCGCTACTGCGCGGACGGTACCTGGCGAGGAGCCGTGACCCCAGATGTCCATGGCGTAGACGGAGTATCCGGCGGTGAGGAGGTGCGTGATGAGGTTGTGGTGGGAGTGGAGGAACCGGGTTGCGTATTCTCCGTAGCCGTGTTGGAGGACTATGGTTGCGGTGGGTGGGGTGTTGGGTGTCCATGTGTATGCTACTGTGCCAGATTTGAGGGTTATAGTGGTGTGGTTGGGTCCCTGGGTTGGGTCGGGGTTTAGTGCTGGGGTTGGGGACGTTGTGGAGTGGGAGTGGGAATCTGGGCGAGGGGTTGGTGGCGAAGCTGGGCTTCGGTATAGCGAGGGGACGGTCATCATCTTGATGCTCCGACTTGTTTAAGCAGTTTCCATGTGTAAATCGTGATGAGCTAGTCGTACAAGACCACTGTGTTGCTTGTTGAGCTAGGCTCTCGACTAGCGACCTGGTTGATGCGCTTCGTCATCTGGACCTGGTAGATCTTGTGACTGCGTTTCTCTTCGTACGAGCGAGCCAGATTGCGAAGGAATTCATGTTTTTCTGAGTGCAGCCGGGATGTCAAGGCGGAGTGGAGTGCGTTCCTCCCTATCGCAACCCACGTGGGGAGGGGCACTATAATCCCTAGGTAGCTTTGAGCCTAGTATGTGGGGCGTATCATCTCGACTCCCTCTTCAAACCCCAAACTTCAAGACATAGTCTTTTTACAAGATCAAACCCCCTAGCGTATGTATTTCAATCTGATATTACAACAGATGAATGAGTAGCAGCTTCCCCTCCTTACTGTTGATGCGTTCCTCTACGTTTCCTTCGCAGTACATCATACCCTCGACATGAGCTTCGCCAACAAGCTTGTAAGCATGTCCTGGAACACTTATTCCGCTGATGTATCTTTGCTCATCTCCTGGAGAGCATTTCCGAAGGATAAACGGCGTCTTGCCGCCCACCAATGTGGCTACGTTATCACCGCGCTTGAGACTCCATGGCCCAATGCCGAGTTTTCCAGAGCGTGTGGTGAAGAGCTGCCGGTTTATGCACGCATTATCAACGGCTTTACCGTATCGCTCAATCCACGCGGCTTTATCCGATGCAGTATCCTGCTTTCCGGGCTTGGTCAGACAGTCTGCGGCAACAATGCAACTGAAAGCTACTTTTCGCTCCGGAGCCGCTTCGTCGACGAAATTCGACCATTTCACCGTGTCCAGTGTAGCTCCAGGTCTATAGATTCCAGCAACTTCTACAATCTCGTCCATAGCCATGCACAAAAGAGATAGCACACGGTAATCAAAGTTTATCTGGAATTTCAGGACAGAGTTCCCTGAGGCACAGTAGGGTCGTCGTCTTCCGGGTAGTCCGTGAAGTGGCTGGCATTCTTTCACACCAGCGATATTCAAGCTGTAGTTGCGACACCAACTTGCTTTGCGCAACTCAGCTCCAGTTGCGAGTCCGAGTAATCTTAGGTCCCCGTAGTGGCGCAAACAAGAGATGGTGAATTGCATGAAGACTGTCTCAGGACTCATACTGTAGTCTGGCTCCAATAGTGAAGGTTGTCCAGCCTGCAGCAAGCCTATCAGACTGTATATCTTATCCGAACCAAATGTAGCAGACTGTCCGCGAAATTTCTCGACTAGGTCCAACATAGAAAGCCGTATTTTAGAATGCTCATGCAAACTGGCGCGTAGCGTTTGCACCGCGGAAGCAAACGCGATTCCTTGTTGGTAGCATATGATAGCTGAGAAGAACATGAAATGGCTGAGTTCTTGCCACGTAGCGCTACGCGCACCCCTTTGCACAACGACGTTCTTGCTGACAACCGCTTCCTGGATAACCCACACGCGTCGCCACCATTCGTGGCACAAGATGGCATCAAGCTCTTGTTTTGTACTTTTCGCATACAACTGGTTTTGGAACATGCTCAGTAGCCTGTCTTTCTCATCTGAAACCGCGTTGTTGATTCGAGAGATGGCATCGAAAATGACAGGCGTTGCATGTGTTGCATCACCAAGCCATATGACCGTCTTGGAAGCTTTCCCATAGATGTCGCGCATCATCTGGACTTGTGATCCCCGTTCAGCAGTATTTGACTGATTGATACACATTGCGTCCACCCAAATAACTCGATCATGTTCGGCAAGACGAAGTTCCCGAAGAGCCGTGTAGAGGTT
This sequence comes from Alternaria gansuensis, assembly GCA_009289805.1. NCBI lineage: Eukaryota > Fungi > Ascomycota > Dothideomycetes > Pleosporales > Pleosporaceae > Alternaria > Alternaria gansuensis. Next base: position 144,588 of record WBOK01000163.1, on the reverse strand, counting down.
ATGCGTCACAAGAAAAGGCCGATCGTTGACTTGAACCTCGTACCGTTTCATGGAGACACCCCAAACGTAACTCAGTGCCTCAAACTCCAGATCATCCAAGGGTCCAGTAACTAGCTCACACTCGATGGATTCGTCCTTCCCTCCACGCTTGAGACGAACCACCCGGATGCTTCGAGGACCAGCTGCGAGTGGCGTATAAGCGTATGCGTTCTTTTCCAAAATCCGGCGAAGCTGGTTAGGGTAAATGACGTCGAAGAGCGGATACCTATAGAGCGAGATCCAGATAACGAAGCCAACCGAAAGTAGCAATTGTCGGAAGAGTCTAATGGGTACATTGATAGTGAAGAGGAAGAGGCTCCACCCAACGTATACGATCCACATGGAATATAGAAGTATAGTACCGTAGGCCAGGTGGGGACATGTCAATGCCAAAAAGACAAGCTTCGATGCCCATGAATCCGTAGGCATGGCCTCAGGTAACCCTCGCCAACCCTGCATCATCGTGGGGTAGAAAGACAACGTCCACATACTACGAGTGGCCTGGAATCTCCGGAGAAGATCTTTCGAGAAGCTGGAAAGACTGCTGCTGTCTCGATCCGAGCTGAAGTGATAGATTGAGTCAACAACGATGGACGGCGTGATCCTGATGCCCATTGGACAGCGCTCCCAAAATGTTCTGTCCATTCTCCTTAAAACCCATAACATGGCTTTGGAAGGATATATTACGATGTTTCTGTTGGATTGTGCGAAGCCACTCGTTGTGTTGCTCCATTGGGATATTTTTCCATGTTTCGCGTTTGGGCACCGAGTGACCATGTCGTGAAAGTTAGGGGTGGATGTTTTGGTCGCGCAGGTCGGACATGGAGCGGTTGGCATTTTGGAATTATTGGTGGTGGTGGATTCAATCGTCAACTATCGGCGGTGCCTGGTAGGTCTGGATCGCACTGGATGTGAGGCTTGCATACTGACCGCAGCTGATGGTTTCTGCACTATTATGCACCTGGCGGTGATGCACGGTCGGGAGAAAGGCTTACAGATGGAGTGATTCTTAGCACCAGTTCGGCTTGAGAGTTCAAGCTATCTAAGGATCTCCACTAATCATAAACTGGCGTTAGTTTTGATGGATGCTCCCAATAAGTTGATTGATTGATTCTTACTCGATTTCAGTCACGTTGCCATCAATAGGTACAGGGAACTCGCTTCCTTCTCAGTCGAATGCCAAGCATTGACTAGACGTCATCTGACCCACTTTCTAAGAATGTGGGGTTTCCATAAACCCCGCAATCATGCAAATCAAGAAATCGCAATGGATCCGTCGCCAATTACCCTAGCCCACCCATTCTAGTCGAGGACGTCGTTCTTGCCCTTTTTACTTGGTGCCCTCTAAACTACGCTTAGTAGATCTTGGCGCTACATTAACTGTCTTGGCGTACTACGGGATTAACTGTAGTTAGTGGTCTTGGAGCATCGTCTAGGTTGCAATGGAACGACAGGCGCAAACACGCTAGTGGGACTGGTTGGTCTAGAGAGCTAAGCGAAGTTCCGTCCCGTCTGCTGTTGCTTCTGCAGCTAAGCAAGTACTATTGCCTAAAGCTACCTCTTACAAAAGCGCGTAATTAAAACTCTAACTTAATTTCTATAGCTATATATATGATTTAAGCCTTATAAATCTTACTACTAATAAATCTTGTGATTGTAGCTATTGTGCAAGGCTCTACAGCCTTAAGTTTTGTGGTGGTTTTAGTGTTTAAATCGGGCGCTGCGTGGTCAACCTCGGTACCCGTTTGCTAGCGTATGCTCGAGCATTATCATCGCGCGCACGGACACGTTACAGGCCTTAGCATTACCATTCCAAAAATTCCCTTTTGTCTTACCGTTCTGCTAGCGGCTTTAGTACTTGCGGTTAGCAGGGGCGCAGAAGAGCTATAGTGCCACAAAAAGCACTGCGAGCTGTGTAGTAATAGTGTATGCTATATAGTATTAAGATAAGTAGAGGTTAGTACGCTGTTTTTCCTAAAGTCTAGTTTAGTATCTGCCGTCTAGCTTTATTTGTATAGACTAGCCTTATACTCTTAGTCTACCTCTAGCATTCTACACTTTTCTACTTATTAATTTATCTTTTTAAAATCTTTAAGATGAAAAGGACTTTTTTTTTATACTTATTTTAGGTTTATCTTACTTTACTTACATAAACTAGCTTAACAGCACTTTAAATAAAATACTAAAATTATATAAAAAAGTACTATAAAGAATATGCTTAGCGTACGTCTAACTAGAGCTAAAATACATAATATAAATATGTGTTTAGACAAAGACTAGTCTAAGCTTTAAGTCTATAATAAAGAGATAGGTTAGAAAGTAAACTATCTACTATATTAACTTAACCTAAGTAGTTAAGTGTAAAAATATAACTATCTAGATAGCGTTTAAAATTATATGAAAATTTAGCTTATATTCTCTAGATTAGGTAATCTATATTAGAGGGTGTTGCGTAGTAAGCTAGGCGTTTAAAGAGCAAAAGTAAGCGTATAAAGAACTATTTTAGCATAAAGACGCGCTAGTGCTTATAATATGAAGTAGTTACTTATTTTTAACATTACTATATAATTATAGATATTATTGTTGTATTTAATGCGTTATTTTATTATAGGTAATTATAAGCTTTTCCTACGTTTAATAAGCTACCTTAAGCTTTTACTAAGTATTTACTTTATTATTCTTAAAAGCATATTTTGTTCTGTTCTCCTAGCTTTAATACACTATTACTTTTTTTTATATGTTATAGTAATTATAAGCTTACGCACTGCGCTCTCTAGTTCTTAATTAGAATAAGTAAACATTTTTTTTATATACTACTTAATCCTTTTTAAATACATGTTTATAGTAATTGTAGACGTTAAGCTTTATACTCTACTAGTTACTATAATAACAGTTTTTAACTTTCTTAGAGTATTACTTAAGAAAGCGCAATAGAAGCTTAAATAAATAGCCTTTACAAATCTTAATTATATTTCTACTTTTTCTATTTAACCCTCTAGTACTTATAAGTAACATTTAGCAAGTATTTTAAAAAGTTATATTTTACTAGCAAGTTGTTAAAAGCATACTAAGCTATAGTAAAGCATAGCGTTAGTCTATAATTTGCTATTTTATTAAAAATACAGTTGTTAATCTCTGTTTTAAATTTTAAAGTAAAGAACTAATTATTAAACACGTAGGCCTTAACGAAAGTTAAAAGGTAGAAATCCTTAGCTAGTAAAAAGAAAGGCTTTTTTTTAAGTAGGTCGCACTACTAAGACTATTCTAAGAATCTTTGAAAATAGAGCTAGTTAACAAAGAGGTTAAAGATTAGTAACTCTATGTCTAGAAGCTGCACTAAGCTTTTAGCGCCTCCTTTCTATATCTTCTTAAGGGTAGGGCAGAAGTACAAAAACTAATAAGTTAAAAAGGCTTTAAGAACTTTAATACTTCTTACGCTTAGGTCTAATCTTAATAGTAACAAAGCCTTAATTGGCAGTAGCGCTAATTATAGTAAGCATATATAAGTAGAAAAGATTAAGAGTAGCGTAAGAATAGACTTTACCTTAAAAGTAGTACTTTTCTACGCTTTAACGCTTCTACTATAATTGCTAGTAGGTGTTAGGTCTGCGTACAAAAGAGATTAATGTGAAGATCGTCTGTAGATAATCTGTGTTAGTTCTCTTGGAATAAGTGAGTGCGATGGACGAGGGTAGTACTAGCACGATTAGTAGATTAATGTAATAGTACAGGATTGTGTTAGCACATTTAGTAGAATAATGTAATAATATAAAGAGGTTAAGAATTAAGTAATTCTTAAACTGCACTTAAAGTTAAACACACTAAGCTAGAAAGGCTTAATGCCTACTACTATATACTAAAAGATTATTATACTATTCTATAGAATCCTATGCTATCCTATAAGATCCTATATTGTCTTATGCGTAGAACGTTGTAAGAATTTGTAGTACATTGTAAGACGCATAAAACTTATCCTATAAAGAATTTCTGCTAAGGCCTATAAGATTACGTGCCTAGTGCAAGGTAGTATTATTTATTAGTACATAAAGGCTTACCTTTTATTTAAGTAGTCTTAAATTTCTTCTTACCTCCCTCTTTTATATATAGCCTATACCTTCTCTCTTTTTTAGTTTATAATACTATTCTCTGTTTCTATATTCTTGTTCTTATAAACTCGCCTAATAGTTTTCTGCAGTACTACTTATTATTACGCACTTAGTAATTGCATAAATAGTATTAGTTAACTTACTATAGTTGCTTATTAATATTATATTCAAAAGAGTCTACTATATTAAATATCTTTATTAAAGAAGGCGTGTAGGAATTATTATAGAATAAAGTTAAAAAGTATATTATAGTAGAAGTGCTATTGCTAGATTACTTATAGTTAGATGAGAAGTTGGCTTAATTAGAGTAGTAAAAGTTTAAAGCTAATATAGTAATGTTAGTTATGCTTAAGGCGTTGTTAGCAGCACGTGTAAAAAAATTATTTTTAGAAATAGTGCAAGGTGCTAGCGTATTATAAGTAGCAGTTAATAAATAAGTTAAAAAAACTTATTAAGAAGATAAAAGCTTTAAAAGCTACAGAAGATATTAACTATAAAGTTAGTATTCTAGAAAGTAGCCTAATGTCTAGCACGCTATTATTAAATTAAAGTACGTTCTCTTCTACTTATTTAGAAAGTAATTTTACTTTTAACAACTTCTTAAGTAAGTTGTATAGTACTATATAAGCAGTAAGTAACAATTTATAAAGTTTATATTTAGTTCTTATATATTCTTGCTATTTAAGTATTTTAATTATTTAACTAGGTATTCTTTACTATTATTTTATACTTAGTATGTGAAGATCTTCTTAATTTTGAAAATATTATTTTCTTTTTTTTAAAGTAAAAAGTTTTTTGTAATAGCGTTTTTAAGTTTGCTGGTTCTAATATGTTAATATAAAATCTTAAGTAGACTTTTGTATTAAGTAGAAGGCTAAGTATATATATAACTAGTTCTGTCTAATTTAAAATTAAAAATAGTTGAACCTTAACATTATTAAGTTTTTTATTAGGTTGTTTAATGCAAAGATTCTTTACAAGTAAATATATATATTTTTTTTAGTTAAGGTGCTATTTTATGTTTTTAGTTTATATATAAAATACTTTAGCGTTAAGCCTTCTTAAGTATTATTTTAATTAACTTATATACTATCTTTAGCTTATTAGCTATAGTCATAGCTACTTTTGTTTTTTAGCTTAGAAGTGTACGTATAAAGAGATTGAAGTGTCTTCTATAGTTTGTGTAAAATAGTATTTGTCTTATAAATTCTAAAATTTTATTGTTATATGCTATTTATTCTATAAGTAGTAGTAATGCCTTATTATTTTGCTATTAATTAATATATATTTTAAGATAAGCTTTTATTGTGCAGTTTATTTATATTATTTTATATATTTATCTAAAGATAGTATACTATAGATAGCTTTTATTTATTCTAATTAACGTGTTTCATAAGCGAGTCGCCAACCCAAGCGAGTCGCCAACGCGAAATCACCGCAAGATTTCAAAAAAACAGGTGTCTGTTTCTCAACAACCACAGGGTAGAATTCTCTAAAAACTTAACACAATTGCTGCACTTATATAAAAAGAGAGCTGTGAAATTTTAAAGAAATTCTAAAAGGTAGTTGTAGAGATAGACTACTTGCACCCCTGTAAAACTACAAAACTAAGTATATTCTTGCATAGTACTAAAGCTAGAGTTCTTATATCTTAATAGCTTGTTCTTAATGTAGATGCAGCAATTGTATTAATTCTTAGAGAGAACAGACACCTGTTTTTTTGAAATTTTGCGGTGATTTCGCGTTGGCGACTCGCTTGGGTTGGCGACTCGCTTATGAAACACGTTATACTATAAAATTTAAAACAATTAAGAAGAACGTTGTCTTAGTTAACTTAAAGTGTTACTTTGATTTCTTATTTATTAAATATAAGCAACTTTTTTATTATATTACTTAACTACTACTAGTAAACGCTGTAGTAAAATTAAGGAAACTCTAAGTGCGCACTAGTAATAAGGATTTATAGCATTAATAATTAGAACACCTAAGATAACAAGCTATTAAAGCTTTAGTTTACTTAGTGTAAAATATTAAGATTACTAGTAAAAAGCTATAAGAATATAATTACTGCATAATAGCTTATACCTTATAAGTAATTTTATATCAACTAAGAAAAAATTGCTTTAACTTTTTTATAAGATTTTATAAAATTTATTTAATTTTTTAACAAGATAACTGCTTAAGAAATAAGCACTAATTACTAAGAAAAACGACTTAGGCAAACTGCATAATTATAATATTTATTTAAAGATACTAAATAATATTATGCTTATAATTAAAAGCTTTACTACAAGGATTAAGAGGAAATATTAGTAGAAAATTATAGAAATCTATTAGAATAACAATACTGCTATACTGTCTTAGAGAGGGCAATTAAAATATAAAGAATAAGCTATAGAAAAAGAAATTATAATAAAGATGCTGCTACTATATACTTATAAGCTTAATAGCTTAGTAGAGAGAGCTAGCTAAGAGCTAATTATAAAAGCTATTAAGATACGCATATGCGCTAATGTACTAGCTAAGCTTTAGCTAGTAATTATAAATATAGCGGCTTACTTGCATAAAATAATCTCTACTAAAATTTATAGCTACTAATACTATAACTAGGTGCTTATAAAATAGTTTAAGAAATAATATTAATACTATTAACTACTCATAATTAGACATTAGACTGCTAATCTACGCCTAGACTAGAGTAGAATTTATGCTTATAGCTGCTAGGCCTACCTATTAAACAGGGAGAAGGTACCTAGGCGTAATTATTAAGAAATTAAAATTAATTTCTGCGGCTATATTAGTTATTTAGTAGGTTATTAAGCTTTTAATATATACTATATATAGGTACTAACCCTTAATTTGGTAATTACTACCTGTAATATAACTTTTAATAAATAGTTGTTTTATAAAAAAATTGCAAGGAAAAGCTGCTAAAGAATTAGGTAATTAAGATTAAAATTTTTTCTTATAATAGTAAGCTAGTTAATTTAAAAGACAACTTCCAAGTCCTCTTAGTCTTTTAAGCTAGAGCAAATTTAAAAACGTAGCTAACTACTAAAAACGATAAAAGTAATTTATCTACTATTTTAAGTAGTAAGAAAGGCTTGCCTACTAAGAATAAGAGTAAATTAGAAAACGCTAAGTAAATAAAGCACAAGGCTAGTATACTTTTAAGAATTTGCTTAAATTAGCGGTAAAATACTAGTCTTACTACTCTAAAACTTACTTCTAAACTAGAGACTTTAGAGAGTAACAACGCGATTAATTATAGAGTATTTAATAGTTAAATAGTAGTACACTTGCCTAGAAGAGCTAACCTATTAATATTTAAAAGTAAGAAGCCTTTTTTATATAAGCTTAATAACTTATTACTAGTTTAACAGTTTATGCCTAAAAACTCTAACACGTTAGCTAATTAAAATAGAACTTTTACTTAAAAAAAGCAAGTTAAAACCATAAATTATTTTATAGTTTAAGATCCTAGGTTTTAAATAGTAGACAAGGTAAGTAATTATAAGCTTAACTTTTACTTACAAGACGTTGTGCTAGAATTGCTAGTAAAAGCCTAAATTAGCTTATTAATTATTATTTTCTACTATATAAGCTAGGCAGTAGGCGTAAGCATAAAGACGTAACTTAAGATTTTAATAATTAACTAGAAAGTAGAAGTATAAGTAGTGTTAACGCATTAATTATAGATTATAAAGATTTATTATAAATTAATTTTTGTAATACTTACCTGCTAGGTTTGAAAGTAACATAGGAAGACTAAGTAAGCTATAAAACTCTTAATTATATAGTTAAAGTAGCTTTGCTTATTAAGCATAAACTAACTATAGAAAATACTTAACTACGTCGCAACATTTTACTTAAACTAGTAGGATTATAAAAGTAGTTACTTTAGTATTTTATAATAGCCTTATTTAAAAATACTTGCAAAAAAAAGATTGATTAATTAAGTAAAAATAAGACTTAAACTAAAATATTAAAAGAAAAGCAGATATTTAACTAATACTTATAAAGTAAGTTTAGACTTACAAGTTTAATTAAGATAGTTTTTTTTAAAAATATAAGGCGTGGATTGTTATAAAAAGTAATTTTTAAGGAAAAAACTTTATGAATTTAATATATACTACTACATTAGTAGCTAGGTTCTTTAGAGCAGCAATAGCTGTTACTGCTAAAAATAATTTAAAGATTAAGCAATATAATATTGTAGAAGTATTTTTAAATGCATTAAATATAGCGGATAACTTAGTAATTTGTAAGATACTAGATAGCTTTGAAAAGCCTAAAAAATGCATACAGCTTAACTACGCACTTTATAAATTATAAAACTTAATACTATTATAGTATAAGAAGTTCTTAGAATTACTAAAGGAGATTAGACTAATTACTTTACTAGAGGAGCCCTGCTTGTTCTTTAATTAAGAAACAAAGATCTAAGTTTTATTTTATATAAATAATATCCTACTGCTCTTTGTAAAAGATTATAAGTAGAGAGCATTAAATCTTTAGTTAATAATTATAGACAAATATAAGATATAGAAATAAGGATTAGTTAAATAGTTTCTTAGTATTTAAGTAATTAGAGATTATAAAAAGTAAATAATTACGCTTATATATAATACGTACATTAATAAAATTATAAAGAAGTTTAAGCTAGAGGATAGTAGCTTTTTAAAGACTTTACTACTATTAAAGAAGCTAATTAAGAATACCAGCAAAGCAACTAAGCAAGAGATTAAGGCCTACTAAAAAAAGTTTAAATTAGTGCTATATACAGCTATAATGCTTTAACTAAATATTACCTACTTAATTTTAAAGCTCTTATACTTTCTTACAAACTTTAGTAATTAATATATAAAAGCTGTTGAATAATTCATTATACATCTCTATTAGACAAGATAGAACACAATTTAATATAGGAACTATAATAGCTTAAACTTAATAATTGTAGGCAATGCTTTCTTTATAAATAATTAAGAAACTCTTTAATTGTCTTATAGATATAACGTGTTTCCCAAGCGAGTCGCTAACCTAAGCGAGTCGCCAACGCTAAACTAGCGCGCTACTTGCGCACAACTATCGCGTACACGCAACACAGTTTTTTAAAAATTGTAGTAAGCTAACTTATTCTTTAGACTAATTACTATTCTTAAAATCCTCTATTTCTACTTTATAAGTGCAAAAGTTATATTCTTTCTTACTATAACGTCTATAGTGCCTTGCGCCGCGCACCTTGTGTGTATGCCCTTTGCTAGCATTACGCTTTTTACCCTCCTTTTTAGTAATTAAGTCCTATACTTCCTCTACTATTAGAGTCTCCTTTATCTTAATATACTTTTGTTTTCTTAACTAACACTTTATAAGCTTATTAATTACGCTCTATATATATACTTATTCTTTTTGCAATAATACTATATTATATATAATCTACTATGTGCTTTTACTTAGCTAGCAAATTTTTTTATCCAATAAGCTTATAAAAACCTTATAATAGTTTTGTATTTTTTGTTAAATAAGTGTAAACTATGCTTTAATTTTGCGTGTATTGCGTAGTATTTACGCCTTTTATACGCTTTACTTTAGTAATAATAGTACTAGAGTCTATAACTTTACTTTAAGCTTTAATAAAATAGCATTTAAATTATATAAAACTAGTCTAGCACCTTTAAAGCCTGCCTTAATATTTTCTACTATTAAAGCTTATTTAAAAGCTAGCTTAAATACTTAAAAAAAGAATTTCTTACTAACAAAATATACGTAGTTATATACTAAAGCTAAAATCTAGTTACTATACTTATACTTATATAGTGTAAAGTAACTAATATTAAGAAGTTATAGTATATGCAATAAATGTAGAAGTATATAGTAAAAAATAATTTTATTCTTTTTATAAAAATTTTAGAATTTTAGCAAGCTATAGCTCTTATAGCTATTAAGTATAAGTAGCTAGTATATACTTACAGCACTTAACTTTGTATGCTTATTAAAGTGCTTTAACTAGGCAAAAGTAAGCTAATTATTTATTTAGCTATTAAGACTTACTTTAAGAATTTAATTATATAGTAAGTTTTTAAACTAAATATTAATAAGTACGCTACTTATAAAAATAATAAAAAGTAGAAGTAAGTAGCTTATAGCTCTTACGCCTTAAATAATAGTAACTTACTTATAGTTACTTAGCTAAATAACTTTTTTTTTAAGCTACTTTTAAACTAGTAATAACTATTTACGCTAAAGTTTTACTTATTATAAAGGTAAATTTACTAAAATTATAGACGTTGTTATTTATAATTTTATACTTTTATTTTGTCTCTTGTATTAAGTTAAGCTAGCGCTAGATAGCTATAAGATTTTTGTAAAAAGCTTACTAATAGTTATATTAATAGCTCTAGTGCTTATAGAGCTTAAAAGTCTACTTAATAAAGTTGTTAACTTAGTTCTTGCTAATAAGGTTGCTTTACTGCACTTTAAGAAGTTTATCCACTATTTCTTATATAATAAACTTTAAGAGCGTAAGACTTTGTATAGACTAGTTAAAAACTTTTTAAACTATAGCTTTCTTTTCTAATACTATTAGGTGCTTTAAGTTTGCTTTACAGTTATGTTGTATACGCTTTCTAGCGCGTTAGTTAATAAAAGTTTTTTTAAAGTAAATTATATATATTTGTAGCTTAATTAATGCTTTAAACGCGTTGTGTATTAATATTTAAAATAGTAAGCTGTATACTAGCTTTAGTATAAATTTTTTAGGCTTATTATAGTTAAGGCATTATATAATAGTTATACGTAAGTAGCGCGCTAGTTTAGCGTTAGCAACTTACTTAAGTTAGCAACTTGCTTAGAAAACACGTTATAGCTATTTTATATAGTAGTCTAATATTTTAAAAGGCAGCTTACTAGACTATAGTAACTACTTTAACTACTAAGGCTAAGCTACTTATTTTTAAGCAAACTACTAAGGAGGCTATAGCTCTTAAATGCTTTTTCTATAAGCTATCTCTTAATTTAGGAGAAGTTTAAATAGTCTAGTATAATAATTAATAAATAATTAGGCTTGTAGTAAGAAAAAATAAGTAAATTAGCACTAATTTAAGATATTTAAATATACAAAATATATGGCTAGAGCAAAAATATACTAAAAGATTATTTTAAGTTAAGTACTTAGAAACAATAATTATACTAGCTAATAAACTAATTAAGTTGTTTACTTAATAATAGTTTAAGAAGTTTAAGTAGTTGCTTAACTTTTAGCAAGTTAAGCACTTAATTAAAAGTAATAATAATTAATAAGCAAAGAATTTATATTAAGTAGTAATATTTATAAACTAAGCTAAGTCTTTTCTTAATTACTTATAAAGAGTAGAAGATTAATAAGCTAAAACTAACTAAAAACTAAAAACTAAAACTAGGAACAAGCTTATTGGTAAGTATTAAAATTATTATACTTACTAGACTCTATTAGTAAGTCTTGCTTAGCTTTTTAAGCTTTAGTAAGCTTAAGCGCATTATTAGCTATTTTAGCTTATAACATGTTTCTTAAGCAAGTTGCTAACTTAAGCAGGTTGCTAACGCTAAACTAGCGCGCTACTTACGCACAACTATCGCGTACACGTAATATAGTTATTTAAAAATTATAGTAAGCTAATTTATTCTTTAAACTAATTACTATTTTTAAAATCCTCTATTTCTACTTTATAAGTGTAGAAGTTATATTCTTTTTTACTACAACATCTATAGTGCCTTACGCTATGCACTTTGCGCATATACCTTTTGCTAGCATTATGCTTTCTACTCTCCCTTTTAGTAATTAAGTCCTGCACTTCTTCTACTATTAGAGTCTTTTTATTTAAATATACTTTTGTTTTCTTAACTAACGCTTTGTAAGCTTATTAATTGCGCTTTATATATATGCTTGTTTTTTTTATAATAATACTATATTATATATAATTTGCTACGTGCCTTTACTTCGCTAGTAAAATTTTTTATCTATTAAGCTTATAGAGAACTTATAATAGCTTTACATTTTTTATTATATAAGTGTAGACTACTCTTTAATTTTATACGCATTACATAGTGTTTGCGCTTTCTATACGCTCTACTTTAGTAGTAATAATACTAGAGTCTACAACTTTATATTAAGCTTTAATAAAATAGTATTTAAATTATATAAGACTAGTCTAGTACTTTTATAGCTTACTTTAATATTCTTTACTATTAAAGCTTATTTAAAAGCTAGCTTAAATACTTAAAAGAAGAATTTTTTGCTAACAAAATATACGTAGTTGCGTACTAAGGCTAAAATTTAGTTACTATACTTGCGCTTTAATAGTGTAAAGCAACTAACATTAAGAAGTTATAATAAATATAATAAATATAAAGGCATATAGCAAAAAATAATTTTCTTCCTCTTACAAAAATTTAGAAATTCTAGCAAGCTATAGCTTTTATAGCTATTAAGTATAAGCAGCTAGTAAGCACCTACAGCGCTTAACTTTATATACTTATTAAAGTACTTTAACTAGGTAAGAGTAAGCTAATTATTTATTTAGCTATTAGGACTTACTTTAAAAATTTAATTGCGTAGTAAGTCTTTTAACTAAATATTAATAAGTACACTACCTGCAAAAATAATAAAAAGTAAAAGTAAATAGCCTGTAACTCCTACGCCTTAAATAATAGTAGCTTACTTATAGTTACTTAGCTCAACAACCTTTTTTCTTCTAGCTACTTTTAAACTAGTAATAACTATTTACGCTAAAATCTTACTTATTATAAAGCTAGTTTTATTAAAATTATAGAAGTTATTATTTACAATCTTATACTTCTATTTTATTTTTTATACTAAGTTAAGCTAGCGCTAAATAGCTGTAAGATCTTTGTAGAAAGCTTACTAATAGTTATATAAATAGCTCTAGCGCTTGTAGAGCTTAAAAGTCTACTTAATAAAGTTATTAACTTAGTTTTTGCTAATAGAGTTACTTTACTGCGCTTTAAAAAGTTTATTTACTATCTTTTATATAATAGACCTTAAGGGCGCAAGACCTTATACAGACTAGTTAAGAACTTTTTAAACTATAGCCTTCTTTTTTAATATTATAAGGCGCTTTAAGTTTGCTTTACAGTTGCGTTGCATGCGCTTTCTAGCAAGTTAGTTAATAAGAGTTCTTTAAAGTAAATTATTTATATTTACAGCTTAATTAATGCTTTAAACACGTTGCGCATTAATATTAAAGATAGCAAGCTATATACTAGCTTTAGTATAGGTTATTTAGGCTTGTCGTAGTTAAGGCATTACGCGATAGTTGTGCGCAGGTAGCGCGCTAGTTTAGCGTTAGCGACTCGCTTGGGTTGGCGACTCGCTTGGGAAACACGTTATAGCAAGAGTTAAGAGGCAAGTAGTATAAAAATAAGAATCTAATCTATTACTTTTATACATAAAATTATAAGATAATAATTAGCTTACTCTAGTATACTTATACCTATATACAGAGGGGTGACAAAATAAAAAAGAAATCAAAGAAGTTATAGTTTTTAAAGCTTTATATTTTTGTAACTAGAAGGGCTAGGCTAAAATAAGTTAGTAATTTAGAAAGCCAAGAACCTCCTCTTCAAGATAGGTTGCTTAGTAAGCTACTCAGTCAGCACAATTGCGCCTGTATTCTCGCTCAAAATATGTTAAAAAAAAAGCAAAAATATATTTTAGCATATCTTTTTTATGAACGTATAAAAAGGGCCAATGGTGAGGTCTAACTTGACTCGATGTGAGCCATCGGTCTTCGTGTCGAACGGGGAGAAGAACAGTCTAAGTATTGTATCGTTCATATGCGAGTTGTTTGTATGCAGTACTGTGTAGTGTAGGAAATCCTAAAGGTGAGAAGCAGTAGGCAGAGAGCTTTTATAAAGTATTGCAGGCTCCTGCTGCGGTAACGTACGTGTCCTTACCCTTCTCTACCTCCTCCACCTCCATTACAATCTTGTTGCTAGCTATAGGCTAGCAATCGCTGTTAAACACGTTTTAATTAATGTCGTTTTTTAGTACCTTTAGTAAATTTTTAAACTCTAATTTTGCTTAGTAGTTTAAGCTTTTCTACTCTAAGCGCTTAGCGCGTAGACTTTATCTACTTACTATTCTAGAGGGCAGCTGCTTTTCACTTTTTTGGAAAACCTATTTTGACTACAACAACAACCACCACCTTTAATACCTTAAAAATAAATAAAAAGGGCCAAAAAAAACAAGTTTAATAAGCTTATGTAAGCATGATGTAAGTAAATTTTAGAGTAATACTTCTTATTTCCTTATAGTTTAATGAAAGGATAAAAAAATAGAGGTTGCTTACGTAAGCACTAATTACGTAATAGCTTAATAAAAATATAGTATATTTACTTCTCTTGTTTATTTCTCTTAATTTAAACAACAAGTTTATACTTTATATTTACACAACAAATCTATCTCTTCTATTAGTAATATACTAGAAAAGCCTTCTAGAAGTATTTATAATACTCTTTATTAAATTAAACAAAAAAAATACACTTCTTTATCTATTATTAGCTCTAAATAAGGTCATCCTTCTAAGATCTTAAAAAAAGTAAAAAGAGTGCTTAATAGAAGCGTACAACGCTTTTTAAAAAAAGAGAATTATTCTACTTATATTTCTTAAAAAAAGACGCCTTTAGACACTAAAAAAGCTTATAATCGTCACATTTACGCCAAGCAAACACTTAAAAACATTAAAAACATAAACTTTTATAAAGTTATATTTTAAGACAAGTCTGCTATTAGGCGTAGGCACAGTGCTAAGACAGAATACTATTAAACAAAGCATAATAATAAAATAGAAAAAAAATTGTTTCTACAACAAATATAAGTAAGTTCTAAAAAAAGTCTAATTATTCAATAATAAACTATATTATATTTACAATATTTTTATTATTTTAATCTATTTTTAGAATACTTACTAATCTAGTTATAGGTTAAGATATTTCTATTTAAGTTTAGGGTGCAATTTAGATAAGTAGAAGATCTAAACTAGTAGTAGTTAAAAGCTCTTTAATTACTACTCCTTTTAGGAATTTAGACTATATTAAAAAGATCCTAATTCCTATAGTAAAACCTGCGCTAAAAAAAAGTAATTATATATACTTTATTTTTCTATTTAGAGGCTTATTACTTTAAATTTATATTATAATGTTAAAGTCTTTTTCTATGTATTTAAGCATCTTACTAACTTCTATATAGGCTAGAAGATTTAGCAAGATAACGCTAAGATTTATAAAACTGCAGAAGTTTTATCTTAGTTTTCTAAAAATAAGATATTACTTTTTAAGCATTCTGCCTATAGTCCTAATCTTAATTTTATAGAAAACGTGTAGGCTTTGCTAGAAAACGCTTTAGCTAAAAGGCCTATTGCTTCTTTAGGTATAGGAAACAATAAAAGAAGTATAGCAGCCTTGAAGGCTGCTATAAAGGAGGAATAGGATCAATTACCTTAAAAGGCGTGTCTTATCTATTATATGTAAATTATAGCGATTTTTACACATTCAAAAAAAAGTTATGTTGTAATATATTCTTAAGTTTTTAAGCCTATATTTTCACTGCGAAGATTAAGAGCGATCATGCTGAATAAGCAGCTTACTAAGCAGCCTATCCCAAAGAAGGGGTTCTTGGCTTTTCAAACCACTAACTCTTTTTAGTATAGCCCTTGTAGTTATGGAGATATAAACCTTTGAAAACTATAACTTTTTTCATTTGTTTTTTTTTGTCACCCCTCTGTAATTAAGTTGTATAGTAATTAGGACGACAATTAGCAGCGTGACAATATAGAGTTGAAAAAGGTAGCATTTTATAAGTATACTGTTCTTAAAGCGTTAATTAACGCAGAAAATACTACTTTTACTACTATAGCTAAAGCTATTGTTACTGTAGCTGTTATAAATTATAAGCTAGCTGTTAAGCAGGTTGCACTTCAGGTTAACTAGAATTATATATAGTATTATAAAGCTTGTATCCTAGATTAAAAGCGCTTACTAGAGCAGAAGTAAAAAGCAGGAGCTAAGCTGCAAAACTACAAGATAACATCTTTTAAGCGTAGTAATTTTTAACTAAAGGCTTTTACGTAGAAGGCTTTCTAGTAAACGTAACACTACTATTAATATTTTTATAGTAAGTAATAATATTACTAAGTAGCTTATGCTTATTAACCTAGTACCTATTATTGTTCTATCCTTAAAAACTAGTTAGCAGTCTAAGCACGAAGCTGAAATAATTAAAAACTTACCTCTTTATTTTTATATATAGCTATAAAATAATTAGTAAGATTGTTGTTAACAGTATAGTATATGTAAGACAAGCAACTACTACAGCAAGTACTATTTTAACTGCTAGTCTAAACTTAATTAAAGCAGCGTTTAGTATATAAACTATTAAGCAACTTCTTTATACAGCGCTTATATAAAAAAATATAAAGATATAATAAATTAGCAATAATTTTTAAAAAGCTTATAGGCGCCTTCTTTCAAGTAGAAGGAGGCGCATTGCGCTTTATAGACAGCTTAATAGGCGTATATAGGCTATTACTATTATTGTGTTGCTATTCTTTAGACGTTGCTTAAGTAGTAATTTACTTTAACTTTTAAATAAGCTCTTAAACAGTTTTGCTCTCATACTAGCTTAATGTTTTAGTTAAGCTTTTAGTTTAATTAAAATTTAAATAAAGGCTTAATAGTAGACTTAATTTAATAAGTAAGACAATTAATCTCTAAGCTAAGCTACCAAAAGTCTTAAAGTACGCGTACAGATTAAAGGGCAGAAGTAACAAACTTTTATTCTTTTAAAAATTAGCTGCTTACAGAATTTTATTATTAAACAAGCTTTAACGCGTATAGTGCTTATACTTAGCACTGTTTTTGTGTTGTTAGCGCAGGCTTTCTAAGTAACAATTACGCTCTTAATAATAGCTTTCTAAGCAACGCTTACGCTTCTTGCTATTAGAAGTAGACTATACTAGAAAGATTAGCAGCTAATTAGTAAGAGAACAGTAAAGCAATAAGGCTTACTATGTTAATAGTAATAAGAGTGCGTTAAAAATTAAAGAGACTTAGTAATTAATATTGTAGTAAGGCTAAAAGATTTAGGAAAGCAGTAGATGTAATTAGTATTTCTATTAATTACGCATAGACTAATTACGCAATATTTAAAGTTTATTTAATATTTAATATTGTAATAGGACTAAGCTGCTTGCTTAATTAAACCAACTTTACAATATTACGATAGAGATAAAAGATTAGGCAGTAGGACCAAGGTTATAAAAGCACTTCTTAATCAACAATGTTAATCTAGTAAGGATTAACTCTTTGCTTACAGCTTAGATTAATAGATTCTCACTAACTTAGGGGGTGTGTTAGAGTATTTACACGCGGATTACCCTGTTAATTAGGTGATCCTAGTAAGCTGTTTAGGCTGTTCACGTGACGGCCCCGCTAGCGTCTATATAAACAGGCCAGATCGTCTCAAGTCTCTTTAGTAGTTATTAGACACTTTGTTGTGGCACTTAGTTGATTAATACACTCACTTTCCACTTAGGTGATTAAACAATTACGCCTTCTTAGCTCCCACACAAGCTAAATTTATTTTTTATCAATACCTAAATACTACTGTTAACAATAATATTCATAAAGCACTTATTAAAGATTATGACAACTTTAAAATAAAAATAAAAAAAGTATTCTTACTTTTGAAAGAATCTATAGTAGGAACAAAAGATCTAAAGGTTGCAATAAACGCGCTCTACAGCTACCTATATAACAAAGTTTTTGTAGTACTAAATAGTTATTAGCGAGAGCAACAACGCTTTAATATAAATATACTAATAAAGTCTTAAACTAGCTATATAAATAGAACTTATGGAAAACAGAGCTACTTTTAACACGCTTAATAAACTTGTAGCTAAGGCTATTTAAGTAAATAATAATTTCTATAAGCTAAAGGTAAAAGAATATTTATTAATATAAAGAAATTGTATACTAAGAAATATAGACGCTTAACCTTGTTAAATATTCTAACGTCTATACCTTAACTAGAATTAATAATAAAACAATACTCTTGAAATCTTAGAATATTATATTACTAATAGCTACAAGCCTATATACTTTAACAGCTTCAACAAAAAACTTAAAAAGAATAAGTTTTAAAATAATAAAAGTAGCAAGAAAAAAATTACTTACTATATATATAGTAAAGAAAGTTACATAAAACACAACTACTAAAGCTAAAGTAAAGTAACTTAATAGCTAAACGATATTTACTATACAGCACCTAAGAATAATTAAAAGAAAAATAGAACGTTATTACTCTGCCTACTATTATAGTTTAAAGATAAGATAAGGCAACTATTAAAGAGCTAGAGGACTTAACTATAATCGCACGAGAAGAAACTTTAGACAAAGACATCTCTAAAATAATACTTAAAAAAGAAGTAACTTTAGAAGACTAAACTACGTACAGCAATATAGCTAAGTTTTAAAAAAGCTATTAACTCTCTAAATTAATTAATAGGAAGTAGACATCTTGAATAAATAATAGTTTATAAAAGAAAATTAATACTTTGCTAGAACAACTTACATAACTTAAAGAAATCTCTACTAAACTCTATAGTAGAACACTAAAGAAATATATATATCTTGCAGACTTATAGAACAAACTATAAAAGAAAAAAATTACTCTAGCAGCCAACTTAGACAAAATGGATAATTTTATATAGAAATAAGTAAGAGATGCTAAAGCATTATAGAATAAACTAACGTATTAGCTTTTACACTAAGAGAAAAAAGAAATCTATAAAGAACTCTAGGCAACACGCTAAAATACAAGGCATAAAAAATTGGCTATAATAGTATATACTATTAATTAAATCTGCGTAACCTAGAACATGCAAAGTACTTATAAATAGTATATATATATAATAGCTACACTATACACTACTTAAATAAGTTTTAATTAAAATAGTTTTTAAGGAAACTAAAAGGAATACTTTAATATAAGTACTTATAGTACAAGTGCCTAAATAATAAATGCGCAGTACATGTATAAGATAAATAATATAGCTTATACCTCTATAAATATAATAACTTAAAAAAACTCTGCAAATGCATATAACGCAGTAGAAAAATTATATACACAAAACCTATATATAAAATTGCAACTAGCCTTTATAGCATATGTGCTTTAATAATAAATACAAACTATATATAGTCACTAAGAAGTTTTTTAAATTTAGCATACAGTTTTTTTTCAAATAGACACCTAAAACATTTTGAACTACTGAAAAAATTAATATAGTAAATCCTCTAAGCTTCTTTGAACTATTTGTAAAGCTTAAAAAATATTAAATAATAGCATTAGTAAATTTTAGCTTCTAAGCTAACTTTGTTTCTTCTTAAGTAGTGCAAGTAGCAGGCCTACAAACACTAAAAAAATAAGAACTTTACTAACTATATATAGCTTATAGTTAGCCTATGCTAGGCGAAACAACTATTACGCATAAAGCTAATAGTGTAATACCTAGTATATAAAAACATAAAGAAAAGTTAAACTTAAACATTCTTAAATTAGCTGTATATAATATGATATTAAGAATTTCTTAGTTATAAGAACATAATCTGCAAATTAACTTAAAGTCAAAGAAGTTTTTATTTAAGTGCTATAAACTAAACGTAACTTTAAGCTAGCTTACGCATTTAATAACTATAATAGTAAATAAAAAGAAGATTTATAATATTCTTAAAAGACAGCAAACTTTAACTAAGAACAGCCTTACAACACAAAGGTTTAACTTAACAAATACTAGAAAGGCACCTCTAAGTTATAAAGTTAGAGTTCTAAAGTAACACATAACTTCAAATATTTTAAAAAAGTATAAAGAATTTTAGCAGCTCTTTATAAAAGTAGTAGATAGCAAGGCTTTACTAAAATACTAACCTTAGGACTATAAAATTGTCCTAGAAGAGGAGAAGACTTTACTCTTTAATCAATTTTTTAATCATTTAAAATAAAACTTAAAGAACTAAGGATTAAGCTAAATAAAAATCAAAGAAAAGAATACATTAAACTTTTAATATTACTAGTAGAATTTTCTATACTCTTTATACTAAAAAAGAACAGGCTACCAAGGATATACGTTAACTACTAGAAACTTAACAATATTATAGTAAAGAATTAATACTTATTACTAAATATTATAAAGCTTTAAGATTAATTATCTTGCGCTAAGGTCTTTACAGCATTAGACCTTTATGATAAATACTACCTTATTATAATAAAAAAAGTAAAAAATAGATAGACAGCGTTCTAAATATAATATAGACACTATAAATACAATGTTATACTATTTAAGCTTACAAACGCCCTAGCAGCATTTTAGGAACTTATTAATAATGTATTAAGAGTATATTTAAACATCTTTGTTATAGTTAGGCTGGTAAATGAGTTGCCTCGGGGTTGCTCGTGTGGGTTATCAAATATCTTGGCCAATACTAGTCCAAATTAGGTAATTCCTGGTTCTCTAGAACGTTTTAATCTAGTGCTAGACAACTGCTTAATATGTTTTTTCGTTACTCTTATCCTTCACTAGCTAGAGCTAAAAAACAGTGAAAATTTAGGGCAACCTAACCCCCAACCCACAAAAACGTGGGTTGTCTAATAACGTTTTTAATATTCGAGATATTGAAACACTTCATATTACAGAAACTGTAAGTTACGCGAGATCTAAAGATTAAATGGGGAATTTCCAATTTTGGACTAGTATTGGCCCAGGTATCGCAAAGTCTTAAAAATCAATTTTCCAGCCTAGTTATAGTATACTTAAATAACATCTTTGTTTACTTTAAGAACTTAAAAATTATGTATAACACGTCTTTTTAGTACTAAGGTGCCTAGACTAGTTTAACCTTTTACTTAAAGTAGAGAAATGTAAATTTTATAAAGATAAAGTTACTTTTTTCAAATACATAGTAAGAGTATAAAAAGTATAAATAAGTAAAAAAAAGTATATAAGTAGTTAAGAAATAGCTGCAACTGATAATAGTAAGTAAAATATAATTATTCCTAAAGTTTTTAAACCACAACTAATAGTTTATTAAAACCTACTTTAAGATTGCTATTCTACTAACAAGACTTACAAGGAAGGGAATACCCTTTAAGTAAAGTAAAAAAGTAAAAAACGCCTTCTAGACGCTTAAGAAAGTAAGCATAAAACTACTATACTTTTATATATTTTATGTAGAACAATTATTGCGCTTTAAAACTAATGTCTTAAACTTTATATAAGGAGGCTGCGCTAGTTAGCTGTATAAAAGTAAATAGCCCCTAGTTACGTACTATTTAGAGAAATTCTCTAGACTAGAAGAACAATATAACGTCTACAACAAGAAGCTATTAGCTATTATTATATACTTACAGCATTAGAGAGTATACCCAGAAAGCTGCTTAAAACTCATAATATTTATAAATTACCTTTACAACTACTAAAGTACTTAACTAATAATAAGTAAAATAGTTAAAATTACTTAAATAATATAAGTTTAAGATTATATATACACTAGAAAAAGATAATAGTAGAATAAACGCTTTTAGCTAACAACATAATAACACAAAAACTAAAAAAGCAATTCATACTATAATACTTAAGCTTAATAGAGACAGATTATTAAAACTAGTGAAAACACTAAACGTAATTCTATAAATAATACATAACATGCTAGAAGAATAGAAGAAAGTAATTATTAAATAAAATTACAATAAATCTATACATATTTACCTTAGTATTACTTAAACTTTAAAACTTATTCAAAGAAATGATAAGTTTCTAGAAATAAAGAACAAACTTACTTTCTTTATTGCTAAGTGTATAGACTATTAAAAGAATAAGTATAGTACCTACGTACCTTATAAAAAAATGCAAGTAATAGAGCTGCTTAATGCACTATAGTTAAACATCTTGATAAAATTTATTACAGAACTACTAGTCTTAAGAAACTCTATTACTAAAGTATCTTATAACGCAATTCTTGTAGTAGTTAATTAACAAAATAAGTAAAGTACATTACTTTTAGATTTTATTTTATAGTAGTATAGCTAGCACGCATTATTAATAATTAAATTATTAGACACTACAGTGTACTAAAGTTAGTTATTAGTTAATAAAGATAAGCTCTTTACTTCTTACTTTTAAACAACATTATTAGCTGCAATTAGAATAAAATCAAAGCAATTTACAGTTTTCTATCTATTAACAAATAAATAAACTAAATAATTAAATTATATAATAAAAGCTTATTTTAGAATATATATTAATTAATAGCAAAATAACTAAGTATTGCTACTACCTATAGCGTAAATAGCATATACCAATCAAATTCTAAAATTTATAAAATTAATACTATTTTACGCAAACTAGAAAAAAACCTAAGTTCTTTTACATAAACATTTTTAAGCTAAAAAATAAGAGCAGCTATTACTACAGCTAATAAGCTAAAAATAGTATATAAGTTACTTAAAATAATAATTAAGAAGGCTTAGCGCTAGAGTATTTTATATATTAACTCAGAACAAAAAATAGCACCTTAGCTAAAAAAATTAATAAAGTATATTTGCTTACAAAGAACTTTTGCACTAAACAACTTAATAAAATACTTAGTAATATTAAAGTTAAACTATTTTTAATTTTAGACTAGAAGAGACTAGTTACGTATAAACTTAACCTTCTTCTTAATATAAAAATTTACTTAAAATTCTATATTAATATATAAGAACTAGTAGACCTAGAAATACTATTACTAAAAAATTTCTACTTTAAAATAAGATAAAATAATATTTTTAAAGTTAAGAAGATCCTGACACACTAAGTATAGGACAATAGTAAAGATTACTTAGTTAAATAGTTAAAATACTTAAATAGTAAGAACATATAAAAACTAAATACAAACTTTATAAATTATTACTAACTACTTATATAGTACTATGCGACTTACATAAGAATTTATTAAAAGTAAAATTACTTTCTAAATAAGTAGAGAAGAACGCGCTTTAATCTAACAAAAACGTGCTAGGTATTAAGCTACTTTTTAAGATACTTACTTTAAACTTAATATTCTTTATATCTTTTATAGCTTTTATCTCTTTAATATATTTCTTAACTTATTTATTAACTACTACTTACAACAAGCTAGCACTTTACGCTATTTTAAAAAATAATTTTCCTTTACATATACTACTAATAATACTTTAAGTATAACTAACCTTGCTATATTAGCTTTAGACTTTTACTACTTTAATTAAGCTAAATTCTAGTTAAACTATAAATTACTTAGCAACAGTACCTTTGCTAAAATTTACTTTTTTACTTTATTTTTATAAAAATCTTTACACGCTTTCTTTAATAAAAATATTAAATATAGTAAACTTTTCTTAACACAATATTAACAGGCAACTATAGTAAGTTAACTTATACTATTTATATAATTACTAAGTGCGTAATAATACGTAGTACTATCGGAATCTATTAAGCTAGTTTATTAAAATAAAAATATAAGCAAAGGGAATAGTATTATAAACTTAAGAAAAGAGAAAGTACAGACCATATATAAAAAATATAAGTAAAAAGAGATCTTAAACTACTAAAATAAAGAGTAAGCTTTTATATACTAATAAATAACACAACCTTACACAAAGCACGTAGTCCTACAAGCCTTAGTAGAAATTCTTTATAAAACAAGTTATATGCGTCTTATAATATACTACAAAATCTTACAACGTCCTACTCATAGGACAGCATAGGATTCTATAAAATAATATAATACTCTCTTAGTATATAGTAGTAGGCATTAAGCTCTTATAGCTCAGTGTGTTCAACTTTAAGTGCAATTCAAGAATTACTTAATTCTTAACCTTTCTATATTATTACATTATTCTACTAAACGTGCTAACACAACCCTGTACTATTAAATTAAATTACTAATCGTGCTAGTACAACCCTCGTCCATCGCACTCACTTATTCCAAGAGAACCAACACAGATTATCTACAGACGATCTTAACATTTTAGAGAGTTATTGCCGCCCGCTCTTATATACTGGGGCTTATTAGGGATTTAATTAAGCTAGGTAAACGCTGTAGAGCACTAGAAACACTAAATTTTCTTCTTAAACGTACTAACGGGATAAAGTAACAGTAAAATATGTTTAGTATAGCTTTAATAGGTCTTTAATTACTTTATAAAGGCAAAAGCGCGCTGCAACTATAAGCTTCTTATTCTTAATAGCTACAGCAGCTATTTTACAACTAATTTTATAAATTTTTGTAACAGCAATTGCATTCTCTTCGCTATCTTTCTACCTTATTTGACTTATAGCTTACAGCCGCTTAATGTAGTGCTGTTCTCGCCTCTTGCGTAGTACTACACTTAAGAACTTAACTGCTACCTCTACTAATTGCAAAGCATTACAAACGTTACTAAACACAACTTCTTTAGTAACTTTCAGCTTGCGTAAAGCTTTACAATAAAGCTAAAGCTTATTATAAAGAGTTTTAAAGCTATAGGCGTGTAGCTAATAAATATAAATACTGCACTAAAACGCTTTAGTAACTATACTTTGGAGCAAGGTAAGGCTTTAAGATTGTAGTAACATAGTAACAGCAATAGCTAAAAAGAGCTATAAAAAATTTATAACGCTGCGTTAACTAACAAGGCAAAAGTTAAAGCTTAGTAGCTTAAGGCTTTATTATTGTCACGGATGGTTGCGTGTTGGCTGGATCTGCCAAGCTCGCCTATCGTTAGCTTGCCCACCTGCAATTGTGCTTATAAGGGGCTCCTTACCTGCGAGGATACAAGCAAGTATTATTGCTTGAAAGATATATACGTTATTATTTAAGTCATCCCTCCCTATCTTCTGTGGTGTGAAGCAAGTACTATTGCCTGAAGCCACCCCTTACAATTACACTCTCTATAAGTACAAAACAAGCTCTTCTACTATAAGAATAATAGCTTACAGCGTGAGCTTAACACTAAAAAGAAGTAGACAATGCAGCGGATAACTCTAACTATTTAAGAAGGCAAGGACTAGTATAGCAGCGCTGTCTTTATAAGTTCCACGAACCTCTAGCGTGCGCGCGCGCGCAAAGCTATAGAATAGGACAAAGCTAAGCAGCTACAACTCTAAAAAGCTCGCGATAGAGAGAGTAAAGCAGCTTTAGCAGTATATAAAAATTAGCTTTAAGAAGCTACAAAGGCAGCTTAATAATAAGCTAAAACTATACGTGACGCTAAGCGAAAAGCGCGGGCTAAGGAACAAGCTGCTAGCTAGGCGCTTAAAAAAGCTTAACGTGACGCTACAACCGCACAAAAAACTTGCAATACTTTAAATAAGAGTAAGCAAAAATCTTTATACAAAGCTATTAAAATATTTATTAAAGCGTTGTCGTGTTGTTGCTACAACAAATTAGGTTGACGCTAGTCCGCTAGCTGCGTCTCCTCTACCCAAAATCAGCGCGCGCGGCCGCTAAATCAAGACACTAGCAAAATTTAAATAGTACAAAAGACGCGCAAGCCTCTATATAGTAATACACTAGCTTTTCTCGCGATAATCGCTTTTGTGAGTGGCTCTACAGCCTCATCTTTCTGGTCGTCCCAAGTTGGTGGGGTGGCTCGTTACGCGAACTGGCTCGTTACGCGCACAGGCACGGTAGAGCTAATAAGTCTAGTGTCGCACTGGAAGCGGCACCAACCTGAACAACCCAAAAATGATTTTTGTAGACTGCTGCACGTTTCTGTGCGATCAAAATTAGGATCTGAACATGCATAAGAAGCAGAGGGCCAACAGGAGCCTCTGCGGGGTGACACTCAGCAGGACTGCACTACTGATGTCATGCGATGTACTATTCCGCCAAGACAGACTACCCCGGACGGCATAGGGTGATAGGATGGCACAGAATTATTGTGTATATAAACTTGAGCTAACTTTAGCCTCTTAAGACAACCTTTTAACGTGACCACAAATCTTATCAAAACTCTTTTAGAGAAAAAAAAAAATGATTAATACTAACTATAGTTATTTAGGCTTAGGCCCCTTGTTTAGCTAGCACGTAATTAGTATGTTATATATTAAAATAAAAGAAAGATATATAATAACTGTAAGGCTCTATACTAAATAGGGATATAAGATGTTTTAGATAGAGGAGTAATAGTATATTGCTTGTAGAGAAGAGACGAATTATGTAATAGGCTGGAGCCCAGTGACGAGTCCTTAATAGTATCTCAGTCACGCGTGCAAGTGCACGGCTTATAGTTAGGCTTGCCTAGGCTGGTAAATGGGTATAGGTTGGGTTGTGGTTGTGGTCTGACGTAAGCTGACCCAACTCCAACCCAACTACAATACATTTTTTTTACGCTAAAATTAGGTATAGGTTAAGTTAAGGTCGCACAGACTAGTAGTTGTAGTTATAGTTAAGTTGAACAGACTAGTAGTTGTAGTCAAGTTACGCGCACAGACTGTAAGCATAGGTTAGGTTGTAGTTAGATTATTTTCTTTTAAGGTATCAAAGGTGATAGTTGTTGTTGTAGTCAAAATGGGTTTTCTAAAAAAGTGAAAAGCAGCTACCCTCTGCTAATTAGTTGCAAAAGTCAAAAAAACAGATTGTGTGTAGTTAACGAGATTCGAACAGTGAGTAAATAAAGTCTACGCGCTAAGCGCTTGAAGTAGAAGAGCTTAGACCACTAAGCAAAATTATGGTTTAAAAATTTGCTGAAGGTACTAAAAACGACACTAATTAAAACGTGTTTAACGGTATTTGCTAGCCTATGGCTGGCAACAAGATCGCGATAAAGGTAGAAGAGGGTAAGGACACGTACGTTACCGTAGCGGGAGCTTGCAATACTTCTTTATAAAAGCTCTTTGCCTACTTCTTATCTTTAGGGTTTATTCCTAGAACTATTAGAACTGCTGGAGAACATAATTATAGTAACTTTAGTTTATTAAACTAGTTGCTACGTTTGCAGCACTAGAGGCTTTCCCTCTAAACCTTAAGCCTAGTCAGAAGTTTCTGCTAGTAAACTTCTTAGGTATTACACTAGAGGCTAGTTAATTAAGTACGTTATTAGTAACGTTATAGAGCTCTTAGTTCTTTGCCTTTAACTATAACAAGACTTAGTTTAATAGTAGTTGTCCTAGGATTTCCTTTAAACGTTTATGTAGTAGCCTAAAGTAGTAAGTGTAACGAAGCGGAATGCTCTTACTTGCCTATATATATTGCACTACGCAACAATAATCTGTTTCTTATCTTTTGGTAAGCTGGCCACGTGGCCTAATCGTTTGTCACGTAGTACTGACTTAGTGGGCGATCGGTGCCCACCTCGGTTACAGTAAGGTCCTTTCTTAGCCGCAATATTTTTATTAAAACTAACCTATCCTATCCGCTTTAGGGCGTAGTATAGCTTATAATCCTTAAGCATATGTCTTACAACACTATATATATAACAAAAAGTGTTTGTTTTTCTATAATTTAAGTATACTGTACTTGTCTTATTAGGTAATTTAGTTTTAGCATTAGTAATAAAAGAAATATTATTTCCTTTACTAGAAAGCTTAGCATTAGTTGCTTGTGCAATAAAGTACGCGAGGTTAATAAGTTTCTCTAAGAGTCTTTTAATTATAGGGTAAGCTATAAGCATGTTAATAGTTAATAGTCTAAGCTTTAGATCGCCTAGAGACTTAATAAGGTCCTCTACCTCTAGTTTAATATCTGCTAGCGTGCTTATCTGTTTATGTGCTTTGCTAATCTTAACTGCTGCTTCCTTTAATATCTTATGAGTAAAGGTTACATGCTAGTTAGATAGCATAATTTAGCGCATTTCTGCATTAGCGCCTCCTCGCTCTAGCTAATAAATTTTATTTAGACTAGCTATTTTCTTCTAGTAGGATCTAAAGAAAGAATAGATTAAATCTAATTTATACGTATTTTAATTATTACTATTTAGGGCAATAGGCATGTAGTACATAACTGCCTCTTTGTCTACTTGTAGTAGACCTTAGAAGAAGAGAATACTTTCCTTTTCTAGAGGGATTTCCTATTTCTTAATACATACATTAGCAATAAAAGTAGAATAAGTATAGTACTTTACTAGCCTAGGCTAGTTTTGTACGCATTTATAAATGTAAACTTAAAAGTAGAAACGTTTACTTATCTTAATAGTAGTATTTTTGTTTTTCTACTGTTCTTTTGTATTTACTTTTAACTTAAACTCATTTCTCTCCAAATATCTCGATTAATATTTTTAGATATAAAAGAGTAATTAACCTTTATTAAAAAAATATTCTAGTAAGATAAAAACTCTTATAGTATTTAAATACCTCTATTATTAGCTTGTTCTTAAAGTCTTCTAAGAATTTAGTAATATCTTTTTTAGTAAACACTAATGTACTGTATCTTAGTTAAACTATAAACAACACTAAGTTGTGCATAGGTGTAGTTATAGTATTAATAACTAAGCTTAATAGTGTTATATAGTAACTTAGGACTAGCAGCTGTAGGCCTAGCGAAAGGAAGCGTTTCGCCTTCTTTTCCTTAACCTAACTTCTAATCCTTCTTTAATATTTGTAGTATAGTAGTACTTATAAAAGTTCTTTGTATAGATAGTTAACAGTAGTTAGTTAGTAAAGTAATAGATAAGGTTTAGTCCTTAAGAGAAACAAGATTTATATGTTTAAAGTTTTTATAGTATATATTTACTTAGGAGTAGTTGTATAAATCCTTGCTTC
Source organism: Alternaria gansuensis (assembly GCA_009289805.1). Classification (NCBI taxonomy): domain Eukaryota; kingdom Fungi; phylum Ascomycota; class Dothideomycetes; order Pleosporales; family Pleosporaceae; genus Alternaria; species Alternaria gansuensis. The sequence goes on along the minus strand of WBOK01000163.1, from coordinate 115,631 downwards.
TTTTATATTACTTATTTTGCTAAGTAAGCCCTAATTTATTCTTGTGCTATCTTAATTATTAGTAAAGTCTTTATTTTGCTAGATAGATACCTTAAATTAGCGATTTTAATATATTTAGTTGCAAGCTTTTAGTTCTATCCTTATTTATGCTAGATAGAACCTTAGCTCCTTATTTTTTTGTATATATAACTTATTCTAACTTTTGCTAATTAGGCTTGCTACCTCTATTCTGCTAGGTAGACTTTATATTAGCGTTTAAACATATATAAGATAGCTTTTATTTTACTAAATAGTTTGCCGTCTCTATTTTGCTAGATATTTATTAATGCATAATTATTTTACTAGTAGGTTTTTTTTTAAATTAGTGCTAACTTACGTAGTATAGTTCTTAACATAGTCTATAGTAAAGAATAGTGCTAATCCCTTAAAAGTATATCTAGTAATATTCCCTAGAACTCTAGCTCTTTTAGTATTCTCCTAGGTTATATACTTATATAAGATTGTTGTACTGTTCTTGCAATAACTATGTACAAGTTCCTTTATATACTTAGTAGTAAAGTACGTCTTTATAAGCTTTACTATTTATATAAGTGCTAGAGTATATAAAGATATACTACTACAAGGGCAGAGAATTACTAGCGATTAGATTATGCAAGAGCAGAGTTAGTTAAATAATAATTTTATTGTAGGTTAGGTATAGAAGACTATTAGTAGAAGAAGACGCCTATTCAATAATACAGTGTATGAGTTAAGTTGTGGAGTAAGTAAATAATAAATAGTAATCCCTTTCCGCGATAGAAAGAAGAGGTTAAATACCTCAAGATTAGGTAGTTAAGCACTAACCTAGCGTGTAGTAGAGTATTACTCTATACACTAGCACAAACCTCCTCTTCCTGCAAGCTTAGCCCTATTAAGCTCTTTGTCCCGCAAGAAGAAAAAAAACAGTAAAATAAAAGAAATTAAACAAAAAAATATAACTTAATTACTTTAGTTACTACTTAGCATTAACAAAACGCATTTTTATGTAGTAGCTATAGAATCTAGGTATCTAGAGAGCACCTAGATTTTATAAGTGTGGCGATTTTCTTACTTTATACCTATTCTAGGCACATCTCTGCTGTAAGCTTATTCTTTTACTTCTTTAAACGCTTACTTTAACAAAGTGCTAGAGCACTAGTAGTTGCTGTACTTAGCCTAAGCGCAGGTACTGTATTAGTAAGAGCAGTAGGAGCTTAAGTTTTTAGAATTAATTAAAGACAGCTATAACACGGCTGCTTAGTTAGAGTTATAAGTACTAAAACGTTATTAGAAATAACTATACTAATTTAAGAGCGCGCGCTTGGAAATCGCTGTGTAGAAAAAAGTATAACAAAATTCTTGCTCTTTAAAAAAACTTAGCAATTATTTACTTTTAGGCTAAGCTTTTCTTAAAAGTACTAAAAAAAATTAGCTTTAAAGAAATTAATGTCTTACTAATTTTAGTCCATTGTTGTATACAGAGGGTTCTTTCTAATAGTAAAGAAGAATAATTAGTTAAGAATACCTTAGACAATATTAGCATAAAAAGTATTCTTTTTTAATTCTTAAACTACTAGCTATAGGTTAATAGTATATTGCAGGACGTAATTGCAATATTCTTTAATATAACTATAAATTTATTTCTTGTTAGCATTTTATAGCATGTCGTGTAGTTCCTTATAAATAAGAGAATTGTCCTACTTAGCTTATCTAACAAGGGCCTTCTAGATTTAAGACTTATACTTAATATAAGTATTAGTAGGGAATAGCTAGTTAATTCCTATAAACTTATTAGAATAACAAGAGAGAGAGTGCAAGAAGTAGTAGTAAGATTGCAGTACGCCTTATAAATCTCTTTTTAAGTTCTTGTAATAGGCACTTTTATTATACTATCTAAAACTATAACAAACGAGAGAAGAATAGTACAGTAAATATATGTAGTTAGTCTAATAAATTTATAAAGTAGAAAAGGTAATAAATTTAAACTTATTTCTTTTCACAGATTTGTTTTATCTATGAAAAGTTAGGCACTGCCTTCTTTACGTTTTTTATCTAGTTAGTCTTATCTTTCTGTTCTTTAATAAGACTAATTAATAAATTAATACCTATGTCTTTGCGCTAGCGCAAATACCCTTAGTACATGCTTATAAAATTTAAATAGCATCTTCATATATTTATTCTTGTCCTTATTATTAAACAAGACACTACTTTAAATTATCTTAGCACTAAGGCCTTCCTTTATTACATACTTAAGGTTAAGGTTAATGTGCTTAAAGTAAGTTTAGTTGCTCTTCTTAGCATACTTAGCGTGGTAAAAGTAAGAAATTAGAATATACTCCTTATAAAGAATCGCGTATTATAACTAGTCTTTTAAGTTAGTGCGTACAGCCTATTAAATAAGCAAGTAGTACATATTATGTAACTACTTACAGTTTAGCTTTCTATTTATACGTTGCAGATAAAAGCAATACATCTTAAAAGTGTTTATAATATTATTTTTTATCTAGCTATCCTTAAACAGCTATATATAAGCGTTAGTACCAGTGCTTCCTATACGTTAGAAAATCTCTGCCTAAAGTCAAAACTTTATAGTATTAATAATCTTACTATAAGTAGCAATAGGGTAGAGATTAAGTTTAAAGAATTAATATTAGTAGCTTAGTAAATCTTTATCCTGCTTTTTTAAGCAATACTTGCTAGTCAAAAGCTTAGAAATAACTAAATCTAATTAAAATTTGTGATAGCGGCTCTATTCTACATAAAGTAAAAGCAGTCACTTATTAAGTATATTAAAAAGCATAACCCTTTTAAAAAAACTCATAACGCTTGTAGTAGTGCGTTTATTAATAAAATATACTTGTTTATATAACAAGTTATTAGAACTAGGTATTTATTTAAGATTAACCTTACAGCACTACTCCTTGGTAACCTTAATATAATTAGAATTAGTAATTAGCTTCTTTGTGTAGGCTTGCTTAAGTAGCTTAAAGAATATAGAGGTAGAATTTATGCAATAACACCTTGTCTAAAGAATCTCTTATTCTTAATCACAGGTATCTAGCTCCTCGTCCACATATAAAACATTATTAAGCTTAGTATCTAGCTGTGTAGCTACCTGCTAGTAAGCTAGTATTGCCTTTAGAGCACAAGAGCTTTTTACTAATAGGCTGCAACTCTCTAGAGTATGAGTCTTGAATGCTATAAAGTTACTATAGTAATTAATAGATTGAGCTTCATAAAAGACTCTTTCTTGTTTAGCAGTAATTAGAAAAAGTACACTATATATTAACTGCGTTCTTACGCTAAGAGGCCTAAACTTATTACTTAAAGTATTTTGATTAGCATAGTGCTAATAAGTTTTAGTGTTCTTAGACTTAGCTATGTACTTTAAAATCTTTTGCTAGAAAGTATAGAATAGATTGTCTTTTCTCTTATTATCTTAAGCTTTAGTATTAGGGCGTAGCTTCTATGCGCTGTATGTTATATTGTCTTTTAGGACCTTTGCTCTAGTAGTAATTTTAAGTAGTTTTCTTACTTTCTAAGTATTAATATCTAAAGGCGTTTTTCTATTGTAAGGGCTGTTTTGTGCTGTAAATTTATAAATATTCTAATACAGCAGCTTGACTATTACTTACTTAGCTAGCAATATATATTATTCTTTGCCTTAGTTTTTTAAGTTAATTTAATGCACTACTACAGCATTAAGAAAGTAAGCAGAGTCTTTAAGATTTATATGCTTTAGTATGAAAGCTATATCTAATAATTCTTAGTAGTTAAGTACTATGCAAGGCGTGTAGATACTAACACATTTTTAATTAAATTTTAAAGCTAGCTTTTTTACTGCTAAAATAGCACTGCTAATTTTTTTAGCCCTTCTGTCCTGCGACAAGGATGCTGCACTAATAATAAAATAGTATTCTTAAAAACCTTTAACACTACTATATTTATTTATAAGTCTTAAGAGCTAAGTATAAGAATTACTTCCTTTTAGAATAACTTTAAGAATTAAGTTAAATTAATAAAAAGTACTATTAAACTAACAGTATATAATAATGCGCTGCTATCTTAAAGCGTTTAAAAGAATCTTGTCTACTAAGGTCTAGATATTAGTAACTTTAATGCTATTGCTAAGTTTTATAAGCTCTAGTACTTTATCTTAATACTAGATAACTTTAAAGATATAGTCCGCAATATTGTTTTCTTTTCGAGTACTAATTTTTTGGTCTCTAAAGAGTTTTAATAGTTTTAGTGTTTAAAGTAGTTACTATTATAGCTACTTGCCTTAAGCCTTGTCTAATAAAAGCTAAGACATTACTTAAATAGGTTAGCTAGTAGTATATGTAGTGCTGTAACAGCTAATGTAAGTTATACATTATTCTTAGCTTCTATTAAATTAAAAGGAAAGTAATATTACTTTAATTATTATTTTTAAAAGTAAATACCTTAATAAAAGGTAGTAGCGTTAGTAAAGAAGAAGAGTTAGATAGTTAGTAGAGTAGTAGTTTAAGTTTATGTGTAGTAGCAGTATCCCACTAGTAGGTAAGTAAAAGTAAAGGTAAATAAAGTCTATATCACGCTAAAATAAGTAAGTTTTATAATAGATTTAACTTTTATAATCAGCTGTTACGTTGCAGATGTAAGATATTAGGTGTAGTATTAGTATAGTAGTAAGGTATTATAGGTCTATAGAATCTAGGTGCTTACCGCATACTTAAAATCTATAGAATAGGCAGCTTGTACCTAAATTTTATATAAGAAATTAGTAAATCAGTAGCTAAAAGTAAAAGTAAACACTAATAGTATAGTATTCTCTCCCCTTTTTAAGAATATAAGCTGTCTTATAGCCTATTAGTTACTAGTTGTAGTAGTGTTAAAGTTAGAGTCTAAGCTTCTAGAGTCTTATTTATATGCACGCCGCTCTTTCTCTATAAGACATTTAGTAATAACAACTTAAAAGTAAAAATTATTACCTATTACAAAAGGTAAAAGTAATTATAGTTTAGTAGGCAGTTTAAGTAAATCTAGCAGGACAAGAATGTTTGCTATAAAGCTAGTTCGCCTTTAATAATTAGAATCTTATGTTGTGGATTGACCTCCGGGCTCAGGCGTGTTCCGGATTGACTTCCGGGCTTATAACCTGTTGCGGTTCTACTATTAACTCAGAGGTAGAGGTCTCTGCCTTCTACTTGTTTGTAGTAGACTCAGAGGCAGCCTAATCTAGGCTTATAACCTAGAGATTGATAAGGAAGTGCGGAAGTAGAACGATAAGAATACGAGAATAAATAGAGACTAGGGGAAGAGAGTAATTTAGTCTTATTATTGTATTGTACAACTGCTCAATTAAATATTATAATTCTTTTAACTCTCTCTTAGTTTCTAACTACAAGCCAAACTACAGTCTATATATACCTGTTACTTGCATTTTAGAAAAATCGTAGGTTGATTGTAGATTCCAGGTGTGATTTTGAGCACCTGGATCCTGTGGAGAAACAGCTAAGTAGCTTAATCTCCAACATAATATACTTAAGGATATAGCGTTGTACCTTTAGCATTAATTCCTCTCTACTATAAATAGTTCTTAGTCCTTTGAATGTAATGTTATTAATAAAGAGCATAGTATTAAGCTAGTAGTCTTTTAGAATTATTATTATGACTTGTTAGAATGCTGCTAGAAAGTAAGTAGCACTTATAACTATTGTATATAACCTTATAAGTCTTACTAGTGTTTAGCATGCTGTTACATCTCTGCTTTTTAAATATAGTGTGATATAGTTATATCTTAAAAATTAATTTATAAGTAAAATAATCTTGAATTTTATAAATTTCTTAAAGAACTTATTTACTGTTAGTAGTAAGTTTACATCTTATATAGTAACTGCATCTATTATTTATACATTGCTAATCTATTCAACGCCTTTGTCCTTCTTTAGTACTAGGTACTATAGATTATAATACTAACTATTATATTGTTTCTATATTCTTTAACTTAGGCGGACTTTAACTATATCTACTACTTGCAATTCTAATGCCTTTAGGACAATAAAGCCTTGCACTTGCTAAGCTTTATATAATATTATTTATATCTTATATAGTAAATATATATTAGGGTTATTCTTTCTTAATCCTTGAAATTACTATAAAAGCGCCCCTCTTTTTTAAGGAGTATATGTATAAATATCTTCTTTTCTATAAGTTAGAGGTAGTCTCTAATATGTAGTTTATAAATTTATTCTTTAGTAAACCTTGCTTTTTATAAGAAAGCAGCATATCTTAGTTTAAATAGATAGTTATATAGCCCTGTATTAGCATTGCAAATGCTTTGTTAGAGAAGCTGTTGTTCTTTTACTTTTTCTTTCTAGTCTTCTTGTCTAAACTCTGTTAGTATCTCCCGCTAAGAGATATTAACAGGCTAAACCTTCCTATCTACAGTTTTATACATAGTATAGAGATTATAGTGTTATTAGGTAGATTTAAACAATCGCTCTTACAACAATTAACAATTAAGCTTACATATAATTAAAAATTTACTAAGTTTATAATTCTTTGTAAGGTTTTTAGACTATCCTACTGCGTAAGTAAACACTTAGTTTTTCTAGGCTATCTAGTCTTCCTTACTGTTATTTGTATACAGCATGTTAAAGTTGCTAAATCTAACTATTAGATCTAACTATGCAGCTTTCTATATGTACTTTATTATAGCTACGCGGGGCCTGCTGTTTATTGCGTTAGTAATTATATATATCTATATACTACTTGCGGTTTCTCTATCTAAATTATTGTTAAAGGCTTAATTTCTAATTGTATGCGCAGAGTAATTTAAAAATAGGTTAAACGCAACAAAGACTGCGTTTCTAGTACTATTCTTAAAAAGAACTTAGTGTGAAGATCGTCCTAAGAGGATCTAAGAGTTGGTTCTCGGGGAATAAGTGAGTACAATGGAAGGGGGTATGATAGCACGATTAGTAGATCAATGTAATATCACAAGGGGTTGAGAATATAATATAATCCTTAGATTAAATACTAGAGTCTTGTACAAAGTTAAACAAAACAAGCTATAGGAGCACATTATCTATTACTATATACTAGGCGATAGTCGCAGTAGTTGTAATCGCTCCTAGCGATAGTGTGCGTGACCTCCTAGCGATAGTTGCAGTAGTTGTAATCGCTCCTAGCGATAGTGTGCGTAACCTCCTAGCAATAGTCCTTGGCGGAGTAATTAGTTACGTGACTACCCGCTGCGTTGTTCTCGCAGGTAGTCGTCTAGTTTTTTGTTGGCTATTTCTAATAGTTCTCTATAAGACTTAGGTTTGTAGCTAGGTTGTAACACTATTCTCTCTTTTTTTGGATTTGTCTTTAGATTACCTAACTTTTGTAAGTTGCTTAGCTTATAAGCAGGGTTGCCTTGCGCGTTGTTATAGAGTTTAAAATTTGCTATATTGTCTAACTCTTGTAAAGGCTAAATCTATTTTACTTAAGAGATTCTTAATACTAATTTTGTTTTTAACTTTGCTTGCAATAAGTGTTTTGTTAACAAATAGCTTTGTTATATTATGCTAAAATTTTTTCTAAAATGTGCAGAATATACGCGTTTAGGCTAAGCATATGTAAATATGTTCTAGGCCTCTTTAGATAAAACTTATAAAAAGTATTAAGCAAAAGTAGACGCAAATAAGAAGTTGTTATTTAAAGTAATTGCACGTTTGTTACATAATAAAAAAATACTAGCTTAGGCTAATAAGCGTGTGTAAGAAAAAGCGCTTTGCTTTGTGTTAAAGCTAGAAGTAGAAAGTAAAGACGTTAATGTAGAGTCTTTAGATTATCCTGCAGCGGCTATTAGTATTGCGTACTTGCTAATAATGTAGTCAACTCTAAGTAGCCTAGATAATGCAGTCGCTTTGCTAGGTAGTAGTAGTGCTGTGCTTAAGGCTAGCAGTAGTTTATAAGGTACGTTGTCTTGTTTTGTTTTCTACTATTCTAGCGTTACGGCACAGTAGCGTAGTAGTAACGCTAGAATAAGTTATATTTTTGTTAGTGTATATGGTTAACGTCTTTGGTTTGATTTTAAGCCTAGCTATAGTATTTTTGTAATATTTGTTAGTAGTTTATTAAGTTTATATTAAGTTCCTATATATTGTCGCTGTCTGCGAATTTTAACTATTTAACTAGATATTCTTTACTGTTATTTTGCGACCAGTATACAAGAATCTTTTTAACTATAAATTTATTTTCTTTTTCTGTTTTATAGTAGGAAGTTTTCTAAAGTGGCATCTCTAGGTCTGCTAGTTCTAACATATTAATATAGAATTCTAAGTAGATTCTTGCATTAGGGAAAAGATTAAGTGTGTACGTAACTAGTCCCTTCTAGTCTAAAATTAAAAATAGTTTAACTTTAACGTTATTAAGTCTCTTACTAGGTTGTTTAGTGCAGAGATTTTCTATAAGCAAATAAACTTTATTCTTTTTTTTTTTAGCTAAGGTGCTATTTTTTGTTTCCTGTTAACATATAAAATGCTTTAGCGTTAAGCCCTTTTAAGTGTTGTCTTAGGTAACTTATATACTGTCTTTAGCTTATCTGCTGTTGTAATAGTTGCTTCTATTTTCTAACTTAGAAATGTGCGTATAAAAAAATATAGGTCTCTTTTGTAGCTTGCGTAGAATAGAGTTTGTCTTATCAACTTTAAAAACTTGTTGTTGTATGCTATTTGTGCTATAAATAGTAATAATACCTAATTGTTTTCTTAATAGTTAATATATATCCTAAGATAGGCTTTTATTATGTATTTTACTTACTTAGTTTGTCTGTCTATTTATAGATAGTAAGCTGTAGATAGCTTTTATTTCTTTCTAATTGCAGCTAACAGTGTTGTCTAAATGTTTAAGGTAAAAAGCTTATCTTTATTACTAATAATTAACTTTAGTATGCTGTAGTATCTAATAACCTAATTATTAATAACGTGTGTGAGCTGTACTACTATAAAATATTTTCTAAAGGCTATATATATAGCTTATTTTGTGAATTAATGAACTACTACAAGAATTGCGTTATAAGATACTTTAATAACAAAGTTTCTTAAGACTAGTAAGCCTAAAATAAAGTTTATAGAGATGTTTAACTATAGTGTGTTAAGTATCTCTAATACTTGTATTTCTTTGTAGGGTGTGTAGGTACTGTGTTTATTCTTCTAACAGTCTACGCACTTAGCAATAAAGAAAGTAATCTTGTTTTTTATATTTAGAAAGTTATAGTTATGCTTAATAAGTTCTATAGTTCTTGAAATACTAGGATAACTGTGTACAAAGTAATTATAATAATTTTAAATATTTGCTTCTTGCAATTCCTTTAGTACTTCGCCAGTAACTTTTATAATCTAGTTTAACATCTTTGCTAGTCTTAGTAATTTATCTTTGTTAAACTTAAGTAGTGCAGAATAAGTAATTAACTTAGTTTCTGCAATAATAAGTTAGCAGCTAAGAGCATCTGTTTTACTTTTTTCATTTCTAGGTGTATACACAATCTTAAACTTGCATTGTCTAAGTTCTTCTAACTATTAAACTTGTTGTTAGTTAAGTACTTTAGTAGTTGTAAAATTAACTAAATTCTTGTAATCTGTAAATATTGTGAGTTCTAAGCAGCTCTTAGCGTACACTCTCTAATGTTTAGGGCATATAATAATAGCTAGTAGCTTCTTGTTGTGAACATTATAGTTCTCCTCTAGTCCTAAGAATTTGCGAGAGTAGTAGGCGATAGGGTGCTATTTGCCTTTATGCTGTTAACTAGCGCATCTACCTAGTGTAAGATCTAAGGCGTTAGTCTTAAAGCGTAATAGTTGTCCTGCTTAGAATATGCAGAAGCATAGTAGTTTTATGCTTGCATTCTTAAGTTGTTAAAAGGCAATTTTAGCTTTTTTACTCTACTTAAACGGGGTGTCTTTCCTTGTAAGTTTAGTCAGTAGAATAGCAATTTTAGAAAAATCCTTAATAAACTATTGTGCAGGTGCACAGGGTGATACCCTACTACACGCTAGGTTAGTGCTTAACTACCTAATCTTGAGGTATATAACCTCTTCCGTGCATCGCGGAAAGGGGTCACTATTTATAATCTACTTACTCCACAACTTAACTCTTACACTGTATTATTAAATAGGCGTCTCCTTCTACTAATAGTCTCTTGTACCTAACCTTTAATAAGATTATTATCTTACTAACTCTGTTCCTGTATAATTTAATCGCTAGTAATCTTCTACGTACGTAGCAGTATGTCTTTATACACTCTAACACCTATATAAATAGCAAAGCGTATAAAAATATACTTTACTACTTAGTATACAAGATAACTAGTACATAATTATTATAAGAATAGTACAACAATCTTATATAAGCACAGAACCTAAAAGAACACTAAAAGAGCTAGAATCCTCGATAATATTACTAGATATACTTTTAAAGAGTTAGCACTATCCCCTGAGAACTATACTACGTAAGTTAGCACTAATTTAAAAAAAAACCTACTAGTAAAATAATTATGCATTAATAAATGCTAAGTTAAAGTCTGTCTAGCAAAATAGAGGCAGTAAACTATTTAGTAGAATAAAGGCAGTCTTACATGTGTTTAAACGCTAATTTAAAGTCTACCTAGCGAAATAAAAGTAGCAAGCCTATTTAGCAAGAATTAGAACAAGTTATACATGCGTAAAAATAAGAAGCTAAAGTTCTATTTAGCAAAAATTAAGATAGGACTAAAAGCTTACAAGTAAATATGTTAAAAACCTTAATTTAAGGTATCTGTCTAGCGCAATAAAGATGTTACTAACAATTAAGATAGCACAAGTATAAATTAGAGCCTACCTAGTAAAAAGTAGATCACTAAAGACGCAAGGATATATATAACTACTGCTAATAAGCACAAACTTCAAAGACTTTAAGAACAAATATCTTGTTTTTTTAGGGACTAAACCTTGTCTGCTACATTACTAACTTACTACTAACACTATAAAAACTTTAAAAACAAATATCTTGTTTCTCTTAGGGACTAAACCTTGTTAGTTAGTTTACTAACTAACTATCATAATAACTATCTAAAGAAAGGACTGCTATAAGTTCTACAATACTATAGATGTTAAAGAAGGATTAGAAGTTAGGTTAAGGGCAGGAAGGCGAAACGCTTCTTTCTACTAGGCCTACAGCTGCTAGTCCTGAGTTACTATTAACACTATTAAGCTTAGTTATTAATACTATAACTACACCTACGCACAACTTAGTGTTGCCTATAGTTTAACTAAGATACAGTACATTAGTCTTTACTAAAAGAGATGTTACTAAATTCCTAGAAGACTTAAATAGACAAGCTAATAATAAAGGCATTTGTAATACTATAAGACTCTTTATCTTACTAGACTATTTCTCTAATAAAGATTAATTACTCTCTTATATCTTAAAACGTTTACTTAAATATATAGAGAGAGATTAGTCTAAGTAACAAGTAAATATAAAAGAATAGTAGAAGGACAAAGATACTACTGTTAAGATAGGCAAGCGTTCTTACTTTTAAGCTTATATCTATAAATGTATACGAAACTAGCCTAGGCTAGTAAAGTACTATACTTATTTCACTTCTGCTGCAGATGCATGCATTAAGAACAAGCAAATCTCTTAAGAAGAGGAAGGCATTCTCTTCTTTTAAGGTCTACTACGAATAGACAAAGAGGCAGTTATGTACTATATGCCTGATCCTCCTAACAGTAATGATCAGAATACGTATAAGTTAGATTTAATTTGTTCTTTTCTTGAATCCCACTATAAGAAGATAACTAGCCTTAATAAGATTTATTAACTAGAACAAGAAGACGCGGATGCTAAGATACGCTAGATTATGCTGTCCAACTAGCGTGCAACCTTTAGTTCTAATAAGATAAGAGAAGCAGCGCTTAAGATCTGCAAAGCACATAGAAAGACAAGCACACTAGTAGACAATAACCTAGAGACGTTCTCTTACGAGCTTCCTTAGCGTCTAGACGTAATCCTAGGAGTCTAACTTGTTTTAGGCTAGTCGCCCTAAGGACAGAAAACCCTTTAAGTAGGATGTTTCTCCCTCTTATCTAACTTTAGTAAATTTTAAGCTTTATACATTACAGTTAAACAAGCCTAGAGACAACATTATCCTAATAACTCCTTTAACTACGTTAAGATTACGTACCTAGAAGCACACTACTATAATTAAGTCTCTGCCTGTCTTTCACAGATTAGCCTGTAATCTCTAGACTTCTTAATCCTAAAAGAATAAGCTATTCTTCTAGTGCAGAGAGTACCTAACCTAGGCCGCAAGTACAAAAAACTCTAGATTTTGGCATAGAGGCCCTTAGCAATACAAATAAGGTCGTACTACAACGTACTAAGCTTAGCAATCTTAAGTTACTAGCAGCGCTACAAAAACTTAAATAAAACCTACTACACTCTATTAAGCAGCAGCTAGTAGAGACCTACTGTTGCGGGTTCTTTTACTAGAAGGAATAGCGTTAGTAAACAATCCTAGGCGGGAAGAAGATAAAAATTAGTTAAGCACAGATAACCAAAACCCCCCCCTAGGTTAGCCTAGCTAAGTTGCCACAAACATATAGTACTAGCTTGCTAGCCTAAAAGCTATATTAACTTAACGCTAGCAAATTCTCTAAGAAAAAGAGGCTTTACAAGCTCTAGCTTCCGCTGTTAGTTGCAGGCGATACGAAGGACATGCAGAACGTATTACCTAGGGCTTAATACTAAATAAGGTACTATCATCTCACATCTCCCAATATCAGACTATTAGCACCTAGCAAACAGCAACAGTATTAGCGCCAGCCTCGTAGCTCTTAAAGAGTTTTAACAAGGTCGTACAACAAGACACAAACAACGCTAGCACACAGAACAGCTACTGTTGCTAGAACAATATAAACAATGCTTTCTAAGATAGGTACAACTTCCTTAGCCTAACTGTTTTTCCTTTATTGAAACAGACAGCCTACAAAACCTTAAGCAATTTATTACTTATATATAACTAGCTACTATTGTAACGGCGCAGGCAAGACTTACGGATCAGTATCGGCAGAAGGGATTACGGCAAGGCATATAGGAGTGCGTTATAATCTACAAATAAGCCTTAATTTAAAAGACACCTATAGGCCTTGTACAAAAGGATATTAAAAATCTACAGAGCAACTATAGGTTCTAAGCTGTCTTTATACCTGCGATCTAGGATAGGACTAGAGTAGGTCCGATACAGATAAGATTCTAAGATAACAGTAAAAATAATAAAGTTGTAACGTGTTTGTTACACTATCCCCCCTCTTGATAGTTAGCTAGTCCTATAGCTGTGTATATTCTCTAATATGTTTGTTGTTTATTTGTTGTTAACTTTATAACGTTTTTTGTTGTTGTTGTAGACTTCTAATAGGCAGTTACTGCAACTTTAACTTAGAGCAGTGTTAGACTAGCCTTGAGTATTTACTGTTTTAATATTATAATAACACGTTGTGTCTAATTTTTCTGCTTTTCTAAAACACTACACATATACACATATACATACTATGCTGCTGTGTTACCCCCTAGAGGCTTTACTAAAAGCGTATTACTTTATTTACTTGCAGTTAGTGCGCGCCTTTACGTAAAGTATTTTTAAAGTTAAATATTAGTTTAACTTTAAGACGTTTAAGAAATGCGCTTACTACACACATTAAAAAAAAAGGACTTCCATATAAGTTTAATATATTTTACCTCTTTAACCTTAAGGTTAACTTAAATAGGTGCTAGAGTACGTTAAAAAGGAGTTTCTTAAACTTCTAACTATTCTAAACCTTCTTACTACTATAGAGCACAGAGAGAATCTAGTAGAGAACTACCTTTCTACTAAAAAGTAAGTGTAGGTAGCAGCTTTTGTTTTAGCTAGAAAAGTCTAAGTAACAAAGAGCTAAGAGAAAAAGCTATTTATAGCTTAAATTCTAGTTTTAACTTACTAGGTCCTTTTAAAGATCTAGAACGCTGTTTATTTACTAGATAGCTAGGTTGCTTCTTTAGAGGCCTTTGCTTACTAGGGCAGAACTAGCAGTAGTAGTCTAGTTGCTCTGCTAGGGGAGGAAGACGATAAGCAGCGCCTCTAGAGGGAGGCAGGGGAGGAGGAGGAGAGTAGTAGGCTCTCCTCTAGCTCTTCCTCTTTTTAAAGAGAGAAGGATCGATCCTCCCTAGATCTTTAAGTACGGGTGGGGGGTAGGGGCGGGATTAGGGGTGGTTTAGGGGTAGCCAAGTTTTTTTTTTATTTTTTTATTGCAGTTTAACGTCCTTTCTCATCCTAAGGCTATGTAAGACGTGTAGGTTTGTCTTCTAAGTTATATACATAGAGGGGGTTATCTAAATACAGGTGAGGCTCTTAGCCTATTAGTGGAGGAGGAGGAGGAGGGGGAGGCTATATATAGAGCTCGGTCGCCTAAACAGGCAATTGCATCTAGTTCTTAGTAGTTCCTTTGTACTAAGGCTGTGTACCGACTTTAGTTTCTTGAATAAAGGCTAAAGTAGCCTTAATACCTGGGTCTGTTTAGAGTAGATATTGCAGAGAGATTAGCTCTATGCAGTAATCTTGAAGTATTGTCCTGTTATCCTTATATAGTTGACATCTAAGGAGTATGTGGGCTGTGTCCTGTGTAGCTCTATAGTTGCATAAGCAAACTTTAGAGTCTACTAAATTTCTTTTAAAAAGTTAGCTTCTTAGGTAGCAGTGACCTAGTATAAGTTGAAAGAACGGGGGTGGCCTGATTGTTTTACTAGATACTTATTAAAAAAAACATTCTTCTTTTCTTTATATATTATTGTCTTGTAGTAAAGTTATATCTTCTTTTTGTTACTCTTAGGCTATAATATACTTTTCTAAAGACTTTAGAGGACCTAGACGTGTAGAGTTTTTCTTATAGAAGGCTTTAAGTTTATAAGAAGCTTTTATAAAATTCAAGGCTAAGTACTAAGTTAGGTCTAGATTGTATCTAACCTAGCTAACACAGTATTTTAACTTTAAGCAATATGCTTTGCTAGCAAGAATCTTATTAACTTTCTATTCTTCTACGCCTTAAATTAGGGTAGGAGCTGGCCTTAGAGCTTCTTGTCTAAGAAGTAGGTTGTAAGAATCTTTGCACAATATTTCTAGTGCAAAGACGTTGTAATTTAAAGGGTTTTTTTTATTTAGCTAATAGTTTCTAGCTTAGGCGATTAGTCGCGAGGTTCTTTGTATCTAGAAAAACCTTATCTCTAACGTCCTAATTAATTAGGCGGCAGTGACAATTTACTACAGTTTACATCTAATCTAAAGCTTTCTTTAAGGAGGTTTATGCTGTTTCTTAAGCATTGTGCATTTAAGTAGCTAAAGCTAACGCGTCCTTATAGTTTATTTTGTTAGTTAAAGTAAGGGTATTAGCTAGCTGCTTCTAGTCCTAGCTCTGTCTAAGATTAAATCTGTAAAAATCTAATATAAAGATATACTTAGAGTAGAATAGAGTAAGGAAATTTGTGCTCTATTAATTAAAAGTAGTAGTCTACTTTAGTTGTCTTAGTAGTAAGATACAAATAGCTAAAGCGTCTAGTTAATATCTATGTTTATAACTTCTGTCTAACTGTTAGTTTTTTCATAGTAAGCTGTTAATAGTTTAACTTTAACGCCTGAAATTTAACAAGACTTAGACTACAAACTAGATATAAACTAAAGTCCTTAGTTAGAGATTATAGTGTTAAGTATATAGCTAAATTAGTATACTTATTAAATAAATAATTTAGCTATAACTCTTGCGTTAATTGTTTTGTAACAAGAAATAGAAATAGCTTATTTAAATAAACAATTAATTACAACTATAATATAATTATAACTAGCCTTACTTAATAAATTTTTTTTAAAGTTAATACAAAAGTATTGTATTAGACAATTA
Source organism: Alternaria gansuensis (assembly GCA_009289805.1). Taxonomy (NCBI): domain Eukaryota; kingdom Fungi; phylum Ascomycota; class Dothideomycetes; order Pleosporales; family Pleosporaceae; genus Alternaria; species Alternaria gansuensis. The sequence goes on along the minus strand of WBOK01000163.1, from coordinate 99,678 downwards.
AGAATTAGTAAATAGTAAATTAGCCTAAAAATTAAAGTCTATTTTAGATATACTTTACAATAAACTATACAGTTCTATATATACTTTTTGCAGGTAGGCTCTATTTCTTTTTAGTAATATTTTAAGGTAATTAACTAATAAGTTTTAATAGCGCTAAGGTAAGCAGAGGAATACTAGTTATCTGCCTTTTAGATTATTTAGGTATAAAGTATAAAGTTAGGCAGTACGCAAGGGTAGTTTAAGTATAAAAGTTATTTATTTTAAATCTAGTACTTATTTAGCAATAATTTATGCTTTTTTTTAACGCAGTACTATTTATTAATGGAATAAATTTAATTAATTTTAGCAAATCAAAAGTTATAGGCTTTAAAGTAGCTTTAACTATGCGTATAGACAAAATCTAAGCTTAAAGTTAAAAATATAAGTAAGAGTAAAGTTAAATTTAATTTAATTGTCTAGTTAGTACAGTTTAAGTAAAAGTTGCAAAAAATTATTAGTTTTAGTAAACTTTAGGTTTTTTATATTTTATTTGTGCTGCAAAAGGATATTTGTGCAGGCGTTATCTTTCTTAGAGGTGTATTATATGTAAAAGAAAAATAGGGTAAGTTATTTAGCTTAATATACTTGCCTAGCGTTTAAGACCTTTGTAATTATAAAGTACTTAAGTAAATAATAGTTTAAATACATATTAATTCTAAAGTAAGCTAATACTAATTTAGCTTGCTACTTACTAAACACTATAATAATAGCAAAAAGTTTCTTATTATAAATCTTTTTATTTAGTTTAGACCTAAATAGGACTTTACTAAAAAATGCTACTAAACTTTATTTCTTATTTAGTTGTTTCTAACAAAGTACGCCTGCAATAATACTATCTAATACGTTAGTCTCTACCTTAGTATTATATTTAAAGAAATGATAGTATAAAGTAAAGATCTCTAGTAATATAGCTTTTAGCTTTTTAAAAGCCTTTTTATAATTTAAATTCTATATAAATAGCTTTAAAGGGCTTTAAAGTATAAGAAGTAGTTTAGCAATTTATAAGTATTCTAGTATAAATTGCTAGTAAAACTTTATAAACTTAAGGAACAATTTTACACCTATAATAGTAGTAGGTTGTGCCTTGTTGTTAAGGAGTTCTACCTTGTTAAGATATAGCCTAGGTACTTTGTCCTTGTAATATAGATATTGCTTTTCTTAATATTAACTTAAAGGCCTACTTACTATAGTCTTTCTAGTACCTTTTGTACGTAGAGAACATATTCTGCCTCTAATTTAGAGTAGATAAGAATGTCGTTTAAATAGACTATACAGAAGTTATTATAATACTTAATTAACATATTATTTATATAGTTTTAATAAGTAGCAGGGCTGTTGTATAATTTAAATAGTAATACTTTAGACTTATATATTCTGAATTAGATCTAAAAAGAAGTATACTTTTTAAAGTCTAGGTCTATCTTGATTTTGTTAAAAGCTGCGCGTATCTTTAACTTAGTAAAGAACTAGGCTTTATGCTTATAAGCTAATAGCTTATTTATATGTTAGATTAAATATAAGTTTTTTAAGTAATTACGTTAAGTTTATAATAATTACCACAAATCTAAAATGTCTTTATTCAGCTTTTAAATATAGAAAATAGGGGAGGTAAAAAGGTAATTACTAGATTTAATAAGATTTTTCTTAAAGTTATTTAATATAAACATCTTAATAGCTATAAGTTCTTTAATACTCTACTTATATATAAGGCTAAACTAATTTAGTAGTAGTTTAGTAAGAATAATTTTATATTTATATAGGCAGTGTTTAGGCAGTTGGTTTACTATAGTTTTACTAAACACGTCTTAATATATGTAGTAAATAGATAGAAGTTAGTCCTAAATTTATTTAATATTGCTAGGATTAATAGCTTCTATACGGTCTTTTAATAAATAATTAATTTTGTAAATACTAATTGTCAAAACATTTTTTTTTTAATTTTATTTAATAACAAAAAGCATTTACTAAATAATAGCTATGGGTAGGGTAGAGTCTAACTAAACAAAATCTAATTTAAGATTAGCAACTTAAGAAGTAAAATAAGCTTTTCAAAGCTAAAAAAGGCTGTAGATTTTTTATATTAAAACTATTGTAAAGCTTTATCTTCTTTAGTATTCCTTTCTTTTAGAGCGCGTTTCTTTGCTAAATATCCTCCTCTGCAACTTTACTTTCAAAAAGTTCTTTTAACTGCATAAAAATAAAAGAGGCAGATTTATATATAGCAGAATATCTCATAGGCTACATAATTTAGTTCTAAACTATGTCTAGAAATAAGTTATTTTACTGAAGCTATTTAATCTTAATTATATAATCTTGCGTACCTAAGTCTATAATAATAATAAAAATAGTTAAGAATCTTTCTACTATTAATTAAGATGTTAAGACAGAAATATTTATCTATTTTAGTCTAGATTTAGTTTTAAAATTCTTTTATAAAGACCTTAAAGGGGAGTCTTTAAATAAAAACTTAAAGTAATTAAGTAATAGTATAAGCTAGATAAGAATTTTAAAATATAAAACTTTAAGCTTTAGTATTAACTAATAATTATTACTAAGCACTATAATCTTTTAAACAAAAAACAGTAGGAACTTAGAGATATTTTTCTTTAAATAAGTTTAATAGATTAATATTAGCAAGATTATACTTGTGTAGGCCTAGACTAGAGCGTTGTTCTAAGCGTCTTTGTTTCTCTCCTATCTCTAGTCTAAGTAAGGTTCTACAGCTTTTTTTTATTTAATTTTAATTTCTTTTACTCAAAAGGTAGTACAAATGCTTGTAAAGTAATAAGGTTTTTTACATTTAAAATAAGTATCTAAAAAAGGCTTATTATTAGAAGCTTTAGTTTTAAACAGAAATCTAGGAGTACTTGGAGTAGCGTAAGCAGGTATTATAAGTAAATTAAATAGGAAGCTTGTGTAATATAGCTGCAGACTTTAATATTATTAAGGGCGGGGCTTCTATAAAAGTACTAAAGTATACACTAGTTTACTATTTGTATTTAGTTTAATAAGAAAATTGCGTTTTTTAATTTTAAATGTAGCAAGGTATTAAACTATCTTATTAAATAAGTTGTTCTATAGGTATTTAAACACTAAATTCAAAGCGTACAAGGTAGAGATAATTATCTTCTATAAGTAGAAAGACTACTCTAACTTAGAAACAGACCTTTTAATAGCAGTACTAATAAACTTTGCCTTAAAAGTTAAAAACGTTTCTTTTTTGCCTTAACTAGGCGGTAGAAAGATATACAGCTTTCTACCTGTTTTTTGCTCAATGTAAAATATAATTTAAGTAGAATTATCATTTGTTTTATATTTTTAAACTATTTTATGACTAAATTAGCTAAGTACTGTACTTTAAAATATTTTCTAGCAATACTAGTAGTGTTTTTTACACAAGAGCTATGTACGCGCGCTTAGTTTAGTAGTAATTTAAGTTAATTTTTAATTAGTTTTCTATTATTGCCTGCTATTAATAGAACGTAGAGTAAGTTCTATTGTTAAAGTTTTTAATAGTAGGCTTACGCTCTATAAGCTTAATATATAGCATTTTAGAAGTAGCAGAAATGTACTATATTAATTAGCTTAATAGTATATTTACTTTTATTAGCAGTGTTTTAGTAGATCTTATAACTGTGTCTTTAAATAGCGTAACTTTTTAAATTGATTACGTAACTTACGTATTTAGCTAGTTAATTTTATTCTTATAAAGTGTAACTAGATCTTTCTTTAAACCTGCTTTTTCTTCTTCTTTAATTTTTTTTTAATAACTAATTGCTTGCTAGTTGCTTTATTTTTTAGAGATCATTATTAACACTAGCAGCAGGTAAATTTTTAGACAGGCTCTAAAGAAGGTCTAGAGTAGTTTTAGTTAGCTGTTAGCAATCAATTTTAATGCTAATAAGTTGTTAGTAGTCTCTATGTTTTTACCTTAGCGCACTTTAAGTAACTTTTCTAAAGTAATTTACCTTATTATTAAGGTTAAAAGCTCTAAACCTAAGACCTTTAGTTAGTAAGAGATCTTAAATATTTTACTTAAGGTGTTATTAGACTTAACAGTGTAAGGCTTCTAGTTCGTATCTAAAGAGGCTTAGGCTTAGGCGTAGTTTTAATAAATAGCTGCAATATTTTTTTTAAATGCTGTTACTAGCTATAATAAGATTTTTAATATAATATAATAAGGCAGGCAAGACTTACAGATTAGAATTAGTAGAAGAGATTACAGCAAGGCATATAAGATTAAGTTGTAATCTATAAATAAGCTTTAATTTAAAAGACACCTATAGGCTTTGTACAAGAGGATATTAAAAATCTACAGAGTAACTATAGGTCCTAAGCTGTCTTTATACCTGCGATCTAGGCCAGGACCGGAGTAGGCCCGATACAGATAAGATCCTAAGATAACGGTGAGGATAATAGAGTTGTAATGTGTTTGTTACAACTATTAGCCTGCCTATTAATTACAAAGAGTTCTTGCGCCTAAGCCTTACTAGACTTAGAAAGCACCACAAATACAAGCTTAGTCCAAACATTATTTACATCTCTATTACTAAGCTAGGTTTACCGTCTTTAAGCTTCTACGATCTACCTAGTATTATTAGTTAAGCTAAGACTAAAGAAGATAAGTTTCTCGTCAAATTTGTCCGTAAACTAGCAGTTAACTAGACATTGCTAACCTTAGCGCTCGTAGCATCGCCTGTAAAAGATTACGTTATAAAAGCTTCCTATAATTAATTAAAAGACTAACGCTAGACTAGATCAGGTCCTTGCCGATCTCAAGCAGGTTCTAACGCCACCACAACCAGCAACTAAGAGGCTATAGGACAGCCAATATTCTTAGGAAGGGGAGGGGATACCATAAATACCTGCCTTTACCTTTAATCGCCTGTTAAGTAACTTACTAAGAAAAATCTAGATATAGGCCGCCTGTCTTACAGATTCCAGGTGCTCTCTAGACACCTAGATTCTGTAAACCTGCTATACTCTTCTTTACATAATCGTCTTCCTCGTGTTTGTTCTTAATTAGGCACAGTAATCTTAGATAACGTCTTAGTACCCTTAACTCTAACTAGGTAGCCTTATTATAGTCGTCTTTAATTGATATCTAAGGCCTAAGCTCCTGCCACTACTACTACTACACCTATGCCTAGACTAAGCACTTTAACTGCTACTACTTTGGAACCTCGTAAAAGTGGGCGTTTAAAGAAGTAAGAGACAGAGATATATTAGAGATGTGCTCTTGTTAGGTATGTGGTAACGAATTCGTCAAGCCCACAGAATCTAGGTGCTCTCTAGACACCTAGATTCTGTGGCTACTACATAGATATAAGATCTATTAATACCAGGCGGCGACTTAAGTAATTACACTATGTTTTCTTTGCTTTATTTCTTTTGTTTTAATAGTTTTTCTTTCCTTTTCTTTCTGCAGAATATAGAGCTTAATAGAACTAAGCTCGCAGGAAGGGGAGGTTTGTGCTAGTACACAGGGTGATACCCTACTACACGCTAGGTTAGTGCTTAACTACCTAATCTTGAGGTATATAACCTCTTCTTTGTATCGCGGAAAGGGGTCACTATTTATTATCTACTTACTCCACAACTCAACTCTTACACTGTATTATTAAATCGGCGTCTCCTTCTACTAATAGTCTTTCGTACCTAACACTTAATAAGATTATTATCTTACTAACCCTGTTCCTGTATAATCTAATCGCTAGTGATCTCCTGCCCACGGAGCAGTATGTCTTCATACACTCCAACACCCGATCAATATTAGTTAAACTTTAGGAATCTTATGAAGAATTGTATATTCTTAACTGTTTTAGGTGTTAGCTATTTCTTAACTACTTACATTTTTTTTTGCTTGTTTGTACTCCTTGTGCTCCTACTATGTATTAAGGAAAGCGACTTTATCTTTGTAAAGTTTATATTTATTTAGTTTAAGTTGAAGGTTAAACTAGTCTAGGCACCTTAGTACTGTACAGACATGTTCTATATAATCCCTTAGGTTCTTAGAGTAGACAAGGATATTGTCTAAGTATACTATAATAAAAATGTCTAAATGTACTCTTTATACGTTACTAATAAGTTCTTAAAATGTTGCTAGGGCGTTTGTAAGCCTAAATAGCATAATATATATTTATAGTATCTATATTGTATTTAGAATACTGTTTTCTATTTATTACTTTTCTTAATCCTAATAAAGTAGTATCTATTTTAAAAGTTTAATGCTATAAAGACCTTAGTGTAAGATAATTAATCTTAAAGCTTTATAATGTTTAGTAGTAAGTATACATTCTTTAATATAATATTGTTAAGTTTATAGTAGCTAACGCATATTCTTAGCAGTATATTCATTTTAGTATAAAGAGTATAGGAAATCTTACTAGTAATAAAAAAAGTTTAATCTATCTTTTTTTAAATTCTTGTTTAGCTTTTCTATTTATGTTTAAAGTTCTGTCTTTAATAGGAAATATATTAGCCTAAAGAGTAAAGTCTTTTCTTCTTTTTAAACAATTTTATAGTCTTAAAGTTAATATATTAGTAAGGCTTTACTATTTACTACTTTTGTAAAACAGTGCTAAGATTCTTTATACTTTTTTAAAATATTCAAAGTTACATTTTACTTTAAACCTCTAAGTTTATCACTTAATAGTACTTTTTTAGTATTTATTAAGTTAAACTTTTATATTTTAAGGCCATTATTAGTTAAGGTTTACTATTTTTTAGTAATATTATGTATCTTTCTCTTATTTATTATTATAGTTGTTAGATACGTAGGCTAGCTTATAGTTACATCTAGTCTATACTAATTAAATAAAAAGCTTTCTAACTTGTAGTTAATTTATAAGTTGTATTCTTGTAACTAAGAAAATCTTAATATAATATTGTAAATAGCTAATTTAAAAATGTCTAGGTTTAACTTTTCTTTATATTCTTAGATGCTAGGTGTTACGCTAGTAACCTTATATGTAATAGTTATCTTGCCTAGCATAGCCTAACTATTAGCTATATATAGTAAGTAAGGTTTTTATATTTTTTGTGTTTATAAGCCTGCTACTTGCACTACTTAAAGGAAAACAAAGTTAGCTTAGAAGATAAAATCTACTAATGCTATTTTTTTAATATCTATTAAGCTTTACTCAGAGCTCAAGGAGGCTTAGAGGATTTATTATAATAATTTCTTTAGCAGCTTTAAGTGCCTTAGACGTTTGTCTAAAAAAGACTATATGCTAAATTTATAAACTTCTTAGCAACTATATATAGTTTACATTTAATATTAAAGTATGTATACTATAAGAGCTAGTTGCACTTCTATACATAAGTTTTATTTTTATAATTCTTTTACTATATTATAGACAATTGCAAAGTCTTTTCTAAATTATTATATTTATAAAAGTATAGGCTATATTATTTATTTTGTACATATACTGCGCATTTGTTATTAAGGCAGTTGTACTATAGGTACTTATATTAAAGTATTCCTTTTAGTTTCTTAGGAAACTATTTTAATTTATACTTATTTAAATAGTGTATAGTGCAGCTGTTGTATATACATGTAGTTTATAAGTACTTTACATATTCTAGGTTACGTCGATTTGTCTAATAGTATATACTATCTTAGCTAAATTCTTGTGCCCTGTGCCTTTAACGTGTTGCCTAAAGTTCTTAATAAATTTTTTTACTTAGTTTAAGATCTAATGCGTTAGTTTGGTTTATAATACTTTAGTATCTCTTGTCTATTTTTATATAAAATAGTTTATCTTGTTTAAGTTACTTACTAGAGTTATTTCTCTTTTTTATAGTTTCTTATAAAGGTCCACAAAGTATGTGTATTTTCTTATTACTTTACTATAGGGTTTAGTAGATTTCTTTCTTAGTTGTATAAGTTATTTTAGCAGGATATTAACTTTTTCCTGTAGACTGTAATTTGTAAGAGGTGTCTCTTTTATATTAATTAGTGTAGAGAGTTGGTAGATCTTTTTAAAATTAGCTATTTTGCTATACTTAGTTTAGTCTTCTAGAGTTAATTCTTTTTTAAGTATTATCTTAAAGACGTCTTTGTCTAAAGTGTTCTCTAGTGCGATTATACCTAGGTTATTTAGTTCTTTAATAATTGCTTTGTTTTGTCCTTAGACTATAATAGTAGGTAGGGTGATAACGTTCTATTCCTCTTCTAGATTATTCTTACGTGCTGCATAGTAAATAATATTCAGCTGTTAAGTTACTTTGCTTTAGCTTTAGTAGTCTTATTTTATGTAACCTTTCTTGCTACATATGTAATAAGTAATTATTTTTCTGCTATTTCTGTTGTACTAAACCTTGTTTCTTTTTAGTACCCTGTTAAGGTTGTTAAGATCTATAGGCTTATAGCTATTAGTTACATAATGTTTTAAATTTCTAGAAGTGTAGTTTTGTTGTTAACCTTAGTTAGGGTATAGATATTAAGGTGTTTTACAGGGTTAAGTATCTATATTTCTAGGTATGTAACTTTCCTATGTAAATAGTTGTTCTTCTAACTTAAGCTTGTAGAGGCTATTATCTATTTAAATAGCTTTAGCTATAAGTTTGTTAGGCGTGTTAAGGGTGGCTCTCCTTTGTATAAGTTCTATACGTACGGCTAGTTTAAGACCTTATTAGCACATCTACATTAAAGCGTTGTTATTTTATTTAATAACTGTTTAGTACTACTAAACTCTGTTGTATAGTTAGCTATAGAGCGCGTTTATTGTAACTTTTAGATTTTTTGTTCTACTACTACAAATTTCTTAAAGAGTAAGAATACTTTTTTTATTTCTATCTTATAGTTGTCCTAGTCCTTAACAGGTGCTTTGTTAGTATTATTTTTAACAGTAATGTTTATGTATTAACATAAAATAAGGTTAGCCTATTTCTTACTAGCTTCTTGTAGGAATGTTAAGGCCTACACAACTGTGTTATTATCGTTAATCTTAGTCTCTTTAATATAGAAGTGTCTGTTAACTTAAAGTAGCTATGCTTTAAGCTTATTGCAGTTACTATAGTAGGTAATAGACTTGTTAGCACGCGTAGTTGTTCCTGTAGTTAGGATATAAGCAAGGGTGTTTATTGCAGTATTACTTATCTTAGAGGGTGTTTAAAGTGTAAAGATTGTCTTAAGAGAATCTAAGAGTTAGTTCTTAGGGAATAAGTAAATACAATAGACAGGTGTATAATAGCATAACTAGTAGATTATTGTAATATCACAAGGGGTTAAGAATACAGTATAATCTTTAGATTAAATACTAGAGTCTTGTACGAAGTTAAACACAATGAGCTATAAGAGCACATTGTCTACTACTATATACTAGGCGAAAGTCGCGGTAGTCGTGATCGCTCCTAGCGATAGTGTGCGTGACCTTCTAGCAATAGTCCTTGGCGGAGTGATTGGTCACGTGACTACCCGCTGCGTTGTTCTCGCAGGTAGTCGTCTGGTTCCTTGTTGGCTGGTTCTGATAGTTCTCTGTGAGACTTGGGTTCGTAGCCAGGTCGTAACAATTAGCATGTAATGCGCCTAAACGTATTATACTGTATTGCTATCCTTACGCATGCACACTAAGGCCCTCCTAGAATTACAGATCTAGTAACATTAGCAACAATCTTAAATATAGTTCTAATAGTAACCGCCCCTATTTGTATAAGTATATTAAACGCAGTCCTAACAAAAAGATTATAAGTGCTGTTAGCTAAAGTTATACTAGGAGATAGCTGTTCTAGTTAGTGCTCTATTATTTTATACAGTATCTTTAATGCTTGTGCAGTACTAAGTTTTAGAATATTTATCTTTGCTCTAGTGTTAATTAGGCACTTTAAGGAGTTGCTATTTTTAATAACCTAGCATTTTAGTAAGTTTGTTTAAGCAAAAACTTGGCTATTTCTTTGCTAGACTCCTAAGACTCCTTTAGTAGATATATTATTTAGTTTATTAATCTAGGAATTACCTTCTTTACACATCTTGTGGCGAGTTTACGCATTTAATTAATACGTATTTATTACATTGCAATACGCATTCTTCGTAAGTAATGTAATTAGTAGGGTTTTATTAGTAGTATGTTTTAAGTCCGTGCGTTAGTTTAGCTAATTAGCGGCTAGAACGAATTCTAGATGCGCTAAGTTACATCTGGATTCTATAATTTCTCTACTAATTATAACGTTAAGCGTACCCAAACTATTTAAAATATTTATATTATTATTAAGAAAGTTCCGTAGCTGTTTTTAATTGTTATCTTATTCTATGAAGTTTAATATAGTAACTTCTTGTACTTCTTGTTTACGCAAGGCGGTTGTAATACAGTTTAGCTAACTTTATATTATTTCTTTTAACTTAAGATTAGAAAGTATACTTATAAACTTTACAGCTTTCTTCTTTTGTCCTTACTGTAGGTGCTTTAGATTAGCTAACATGCTGTCGTCTTATTAAAATAATTATAGCAGCTCAATAATTAAGAATAGTATATTATAAAGCTAGCTTATAAAAAATATATTATTTTATATTTCCTCTCGTAGAAACTGCATATCTATAATCTAAAAGTTAGGGATTACAGCATTACTTTAAATTATATAATTACTTCCTTAGATGCTTATATTTTTGCTTAGCCTTCCTAATTTCTTTATTCCTCTATTCTAAACACAATTTATATTTTAGTAGAGAGAAAAGCTTTTTTTTTAAGCCCGTAGCAGCATTAGACCTAGAGATATTATACAAAGCGTTTTCTCTACCTCCTAGTACAATATTAGCAGCATTAATATCATCAAGCTTAGTAACGTATTTATTTATAGCAGGTAAATATAATCATTTCTAAAATTATTAAAACTACTAGAGAACATTATTATAGTAACTATAGTTTATTCAACTTGTTGCTACGTTTACAGCACTAGATGCTTTCCTTTTAAACTTTAAGCTTAGTTAAAAGTCTTTAGTAAGAAACTTTTTAAGTATTATACTAGAGGCTAGTTAATTGAGTACATTGTTAGTAATGTTGTAAAACTCTTAGATCTTTGCCTTTAACTATAGCAAAACTTAGGCTTAGTAGCTATCTTAGGATTTACTCTAGACGTTCAAGTAGTAGCCTAAAGTAGTAAGTTTCTTTCTTAGCCGCAATATTTTAGTTAAAACTAACTTATCTTATCTACTCTAAGGCGTAGTATAGCTTACAATCTTTAAGCATGTATTCTATAATACAATACATATAATAAAAAGTGTTTATCTCTACGTTATTTAATTATACTAAACTTGTTTTAGTAATCAATTCCCTTTAAGCATTAGTAATAAAGAAACTGTAATTTCTTATACTAGGAAGTTTAGCATTAGTTGCTTGTGCAATAAAGTACGCGTAGTTAGTAGGTTTCTCTAAGCGTTTTTAAGTAGTAAAGTAAGCTATAAGCATGTTAATAGTTAATAGCCTAAGCTTTAGATTGCCTAAAGAATTAACAAAGTCCTCTACTTCTAAGTTAACATCTACTAGTGTGCTTATCTTTTTATATGCTTTGCTAATCTTAACTGCTACTTCTTTTAATTTATTAGGAGTAAAGGTTTTACGCTAGTTAAATAGCATAATTTAGCAAATTTTTGTATTAGCGCCTTCTTGCTCTAGGTAATAGGTTTTATCTAGACTAGCCATTTTCTTCTAGTAAAATTTGAGGAAAAATAAATTAGATCTAATTTATACGTGTTTAAATTATTACTGTTTAAAGCAGTAGGTATATAGTATATAACTACTTCTTTTGGGAAATCCGTTATAAAGAAGTATTGCAGGCTCCTGCTGCGGTAACGTATGTGTCCTTACCCTCCTCCTCTATCTCTATCGCAATCTTGTTGCTAGCCATAGGCTAGCAATCGCCGTTGAACACGTTTCAATTGGTGTCGTTTTTTAGTACCTTTAGTAAATTTTTTTAACCTAGATTTTCGCTTAGTGGTCTAAGCTTTTCTGCTCTAAGCGCTTAGCGCGTAGACCTCATCTACCCACCGTTCAAATCTCGTTAACTACACACAATCTTTTTTTTTGACTTTTGCGACTAATTAGTAGAGGGTAGCTGCTTTCTACTTTTTTTGGAAACCCCATTTTGACTACAACAACAACCACCACCTTTGACACCTTAAAAATAAATAACTACTTCTTTGTCTGCTTGTAGTAGACCTTAGAAGAAAAGAATGCCTTTCTTTTCTTAAGGGATTTGCTTGTTCTTAATATATGCATTAGCAACAAAAGTAACATAAGTATAGTATTCTACTAGCTTAGGCTAGTTTTATACACATTTATAGATATAAGCTTAAAGGTAAAAATATTTACTTATCCTAATAGCAGTATCTTTATCTTTCTACTATTCCTTTATATGTACTTGAAACCTAATCAAATATCTCTCTCTATATCTAAGTAAACGTTTTAAGATATAGAAGAGCAATTAATCTTTGTTAGAGAAATAGTCTAGTAGAATAAAGACTCTTATAGTTTTATAAGACCTCTATTATTAGCTTGTCTGTTAAAGTCTTCTAGGAACTTAATGACATCTTTCTTAGTAAAGATTAATTAACTGTGTCTTAGTTAAACTATAAACAACACTAGTTGTGCCTAAGTATAGTTATAGTATTAATAACTAAGCTTAATAGTATTAATAGTAACTTAGGACGAGCAGCTGTAGGATTAGCAGAAGGAAGCATTTCGCCTTTCTACCCTTAATCTAACTTTTAATCCTTTTTCAACATCTGTAGTATAGTAGTACTTATAGGAGTTCTTTATATAAATAGTTAAATGTAGTTAGTTAGTAAAGTAATAGACAAAGCTTAGTTTTTAAAAGAAATAAATATTTATTTTGAAAGTCTTTCAAGTATAACGTGTTTTATAAGCGAGTCGCCAACCCAAGCGAGTCGCTAACGCGAAATCACCGCAAAATTTCAAAAAAACAGGTGTCTGTTTCTCAACAACTACAAGGTAGAATTCTCTAAAAATTTAACACAATTGCTGCACTTATACAAAAAGAAAGCTGTGAAATTTTAAAGAAATTCTAAAAGGTAGTTGTAGAGATAGACTACTTGCACCTCTGTAAAACTACAAAACTAAGTATATCTTGCATAGTACTAAAGCTAGAGTTCTTATATCTTAATAGCTTGTTCTTGATGTAGATGCAGCAATTATATTAGATTCTTAGAGAGTTCTACCTTGTGGTTGTTGAGAAACAGACACCTGTTTTTTTGAAATTTTGCGGTAATTTCGCGTTGGCGACTCGATTGGGTTGGCGACTCGCTTATGAAACACGTTATATTTACTTAGAAGTAGTTTTATAAGTCCTTGCCTCTTTTATACCCCCTATTTTACTAAGTAGGCTCTAATTTATACATATACTATCTTAATTGTTAGTACTGTCTCTATTTCGCTAGACAAAAACTTTAAATTAGCGTTTTTGATATACTTTGTGTCAAGCTTCTAGTCTTATCTTAATTTTTACTAAATAAAACTTGAGCTCTTTATTTTTATGCAAAATTAACCTATTCTAACTTTTGCTCAATAAGTTTGCTATTTTTATTTTGCTAATAAAACTTTAAATTCGCATTTAAATACATATAAGACTACCTCTATTTTACTACACAGTTTACTACCGCTTTTTTGCTAGATAGACTTTAACTTAACGTGCCCACCGCTGAATGCCGCACACTACTACAGAGGGGTGACAGAAAAAAAGAAATCCAAAAGGTTATCATTTTCAAAGCTTTATATTTCAATAACTACAAGGGCTATACTAGAAAAAGTAAGTAATTTGGAAAGCCTAGAACCTCTTCTGTAGGATAGGCTGCTTAGTAAGCTGCTTAGTTAGCATGGTTGCTCTCAATCTTCGCAGTTAAAATCCAGGTTCAAAAACTTAAGAATTTATTACAATATAACTTTTTTTTTTAAGTGTAAAAATCGCTACAACTTACATATCATAGATGTTACAAGCTAAACTTAATCTAGTATAAGTATAAAAGTAATTGTAAAATTAACTATGAGGTAATAATAGAGAGCTTGTTTTTTTTAAGTTTTTTCTTAACAAATAACTACAATAGCGTACTAATACTTAGTGTACTTGCCTTTAGCTTCTTTTATCTGCAAATAACGCCTTAGTAATAATAGAATACAATTATTAATCGCCTTTTAAGGTAATTAATCCTATTCCTCCTTAATAGTAGCCTTAAAAGCTGCTATACTTCTCTTATTATTTCCTATACCTAAAGAAGCAATAGGCCTTTTAGCTAAAGCGTTTTTCAGCAAAGCCTACACGTTTTCTATAAAATTAAGATTAGGACTATAGGCAGAATGCTTAAAGAGTAATATCTTATTTTTAGAAAACTAAGAAAAAACTTCTAGAGTTTTATATATCTTTGCGTTATCCTGCTGAAACTTCTAGCTTATATAGAAGTTAGTAAATCGCTTTAATAAATAAAAAAAGACTCTAACTTTATAATTAAAACTTAGAGTCATAAGCAAGTAAATAGAAAAATAAAGTATATATAACTTATCTTTTTTATTGCAGGTTTTACTATAAGAATTAAGGTATTTTTAATATAGTCTAAATTTCTAAAAGGAGTAGTAATTGAAGGGCTTTTAATTACTACTAGTTTAGATCTTCTACCCATCTAAATTGCACCTTAAACTTAAATAGCAATATCTTAACCTATAACTAGATTAGTAAGTATTCTAAAATTAGATTTAAATAACAAAAATATTATAAATATAATATGGTTGACTATTTAATTATTAGAGTTTCTTCGAACTTCCTTATATTTGTTGTAAAAACAATTTGCTTTCTTATTCTATTATTATGCTTTGTTTAATAGTATTCTGTCCGAGCACTGTGCCTACGCTTAATAGTAGACTTGTATAAAAATAAAAATTTATAAAATTTTATATTTTTAATGTTTCTAAGTATTTGCTTAGCGCAAATATAACAGTTATAAGCTTTTTTAATGTCTAAAGGCGTCTTTTTTTAAGAACTATAAATAGAATAGTTTTCCTTTTCTAAAAAGCATTGTACGCTTCTAACTAAAAGATCTATACTATTTCCTTTTAAAATATATTAAACTACCTTTTTAGGACTTCTTGTTAGGTCTCTATGAAGCACTCTTTTTGCTTTTTTTAAAATCTTAGAAGGACAATTTTATTTATAGCTAACAATAGATAAAAAAACATTTTTTTTTGATTAATCCAATAAAAAGTATTGTAAATACTTTTAGAAGGCCTTTCCAGTATACTACTTATAGAGGAAATAGATTTGTTGTGTAAATATTAAGTATAAACTTATTGTTCAAATTAAGAGAAATTGCTAGCTATAGAACAGATAATATAAAGATAGAAAGTTAGGATAAATAAAAGGAGTAAATATACTATATTTTTATTAAGCTATTACGTAATTAGTGCTTACGTAAGCAACTACTGTTTTTTTATCCTTTTATTAAACTATAAAAGAATAAGAAATATTACTTAAAAATTTGCTCACATTATGCTTACGTAAGCTAATTGAACTAATTTTTTTAGCCCTTTTTATACGTTCACAAAAAAGATATGCTGAAATCTATTTTTGCTTTTTTTGTTCATATATTTTAAGCGAGATTACAGGAGCAATTGTGCTGACTAAGCAGCCTACTAAGCAATCTATCTTGAAAAGGAGGTTCTTGGCTTTCCAAACCACTAACTCCTTTTAGTACAGCCTTTCTAGTTATTGAAATATAAAGCTTTGAAAACTATGACTTTTTTAATTTCTTCTTTTTTGTCACCCCACGGTAAAATAGCGCACCTCTACATAAAACTATCGTTGCACATTAATAACACTCTACCACAACATATAATAAAGGCGTACAATAGCTAGAATTAATTCTTTACTTCTACTACATCTTTCTTGCATGTGCGCTTGTTATATCCTGCCTTGCTGCAGTTCTTGCAGCGTTAAATACTTCTTGCACTACTACCTGCGCGCACTCTCTCCTAACGCCTTTCTACCTCTAACTAGATCTTAACGTTCTTTTGCTTAGCTATATCCTTTACCTCTGCCTAAGATAGAGTCTCTCTTGTCTAAATTTACTTTTCCTCACACTTTTTATATTTAAATAATACTTAGTTTGCCTTTTTAAAGTTAGCTATTTTAGCTTTAAGCAACAAATGTAAGTGTACTTTTAAAGTTAATTTTTTTCTAACTTAATGCACCATCTTTATAATAAAGTAAAGTAATAATTTCTTGTAATTTTTTATTTTTTTTATAACTAGAGTTGTTTAAGCCTTTATCTTCCAGGCGTTGCTTAGTGTTTTAAGTTACTAAGAGGTAGGCCTTAGTGCAGGTAGTATTAGCGTACTGTTACACGGGGTTGGTCTACACTTATCTAGACTCGGTCCGTGTTAAGGCGAGGCTAATATTTGCAGTAGTCCGTGAGGTCTTGTAGGAGTAATTTTAAGTAGAAAAGAGTTATTAATGTTAACTAAAGGTAAGTAATACTAATTCTATAAAAGATAAAATAACTAGTTAACAATTTGTGTAAGAGATAAACCATTTAAGTTAACTAGAATAAGTATAATAATGAGATCTAATACATTCTTATACCTATTGCCTTTGTCCTACTATCCTGTACATTTCTTTTAAAAGGGAGGTATGTAATAGCACTACTATTCCTTTATACATAGCTATTTTAGATAGCTAGCCTTAGCAGGATAGCAATTACGTAATCAGCTCCCTACGCGGATTATTGCCTTCTAGCGTAAAGGCTAGTTAACCTTTAACTCTCGCCTATACGTTAAAGAGAGAATTCTTCCTATTACTTATAACATTATCCCCTCTCCTAGGCGTATTATCTTAATACCCTAGAATATCGTTTTCCTGTACTGCGTGTTAAATTACTAGCTATATATAAAGTCTTAGTATGCCTATTATGTTATATGCTTATTTCTCTCTACGCCTTCTTAACTATGCCTAAGGTCTAATCATCTTATAATAACTATTTATAAAGCTTAACTACCAAGCGCTATACTTGCGCTAATTATATAAAAAAATAATCTTTTAAAATAATGTTTTGCTGTAAGCGCTATAAAAAGAAAAACTTTTACTATTTTGTAAACACTGTAACTAGCTGTTGCGCTAGTTATATTTCTATAAAGGCAGAGTATAGTTTATTTATTTCTAAAGAAAAGTAGAAGAAAGTAAAGACTAAGAAACGCAAAAAGCGGCTAGCGCTTCTTTGTACTAAAGTAGAGGTTACCTAGCTTTGCCTAGAAGTTGCTAAGACTAAAGCCTTAGAGCGTTCTTATGCTAATTATAATTACTTAATCTTAAGTCTCTATTATTATCTGAAGAAGCAAGCTAAGAAGAACTCTGCCTTTAGTATAGACTTTTTAATAACTAAACTATTACTACCTAAACTATTAACTAACTTAGGCTAGTTATAAGCTAACTCTTTTTTTAATTTTTTTTCTAATTACTTTCTTTTTCTTTAAGACCTAGTTCTCTCTTCTCTAAGTATCTTTAATAGTACTTAAATACTTATAACTTGCAGTTGATTAAATTTTCTTTTAGTTTTTAAGTGTTTTAGCTTTTTAGCCTCCTTTACTACTTAACTAAGTATTTCTACCAATAACTAATTTTCTATTAGTTTTTAATTTTTTTTAACTTTATATCTGTCGTCTTTAAGCTCTATATTAGTAGCTAGCTTAGTATCTTGAAGTGCTCTTTCTAGAAAAAAATTATAAAAGATACAGTAGACGCGTATGCTTAGTAGCAATTAGAGTTTATAGTTTATATTACTTATTTTCTTAAAAATTCTTAATAGTTCTACTCAAAGGTTTTTTAGTTTTCTACCTAGTTGCTTAGTTTTTAAGTTCTATTATAATAGAAAAACTTTATTTTCCTTTTTAAAATTTTAAAAGTTAGTTTCTTAATCCTTTACTTATTAGCTGCTTTAGCTATTAAAAAGTTTTTCTAAGCTATATTCTTACTTAATTTTTTATATTGCTCTTCTATCAAGCAGGCTTTGTTATTTACACTTACTATAATAGTTTTAATATCCTTTAAATTTTAATAAATAGCTGGCTTATATCATTAGTTTATATAGTATAGTAAGTAGTTTGTAGTTACTAAACTTATACTATTATAAGCTAATTATACTATTAGTAAAAGTTCAACCTAGTTGTTTTATAGCTTATTAGCGTACATCTTAAGATACTATTCTAGTATTTAGTTTATTTGTTCTATTTAGCTATCTATTCTAAGGTAAAAGCTAGTAAATAGCTTTTTTTTTACACCTAATTTTGCTAGTCATATGTTTTAAAACTTAACCATAAATAGTTTATTATAATTAGTAATAAACTTTTTAAGTATTGTATACTTTGATACTAGTGCTTTTATAACTTTATACAAGCAGCCTGTTACTATAATAATCTTTTTAATAAGCACAAACTTTGCTGCCTTAGTTAATTAATTAATAATTACTAAAAAAGTGTTACAAAGCTAAGCGAATTCTAATTTTGATAATTTTAAAAGTCTTACTATAAAGTTTCTCTTTATACTACTTGATAGTTTTATTAGTAGCTATGAAAGTTGTAACAAGCTATAAGGCTTATGTCTTTTAAGCTTATTTTAGTAACACGCTAAATAGTTACTTAATATATGTTATAAATTTACTTGCAAGCATAGTATCATAAACACCTTAGCTAGTTACTTAACTATTTTTTTAAATACTATATATCTATATTTTAAAAACTTATATAGTTCTTTAATAAGACTTTATTTTATATATAAAAGTATATATGTTTAATTACTTAGAACTATATTTTAGTACCCGTATTAATTTTATAGTAGTTTATTAGAGCTATTTTTCTTAAAATTAAACTACTAGTTAGCTACTTTTTGCTGCTACTACTGTTGTAGTGTTTCTACCTACTTAGCTACCTTAGCTACTTTAGCTAGTTTTAGCTAGTTATAATATAAACTACTATCTAGTATTCTTTTAAATACAGCGTTATATAGTTTCTTAAAACTTTTCTTATAAAAGTTAAATCTTCTGCTTAAAGCATTTACTGCTCTATTAAGTGTTTTAGCGCAGTGTGTTATTCTAAAGTTAAACTAAGCTAATATCTTAGCTTATTAAACTTATTATTAGTTAAGTTTTTCTATTATTATAAACCTTACTAAGTTCTAGTAACTAGTAAAAACTTTAATCTAGTATAGTAGTCTTAACAAAAAGATTTCCTACTATTTAAAAGCATTAACTACTTCTAGTAGCTCTTTATTTTAAATGTTATAGTTAACTTCTGCTCTAAAGAACTTCCTTTAATAGTGAAATACTAGTTTCTATTTCTTATCCTTGCACTATTATAATAATACAGCTCTAAGTATATAGTTTAACTTGTTAGTCTTAACTTACGTCTTTTACTTTAAGCTATATATTCTTAGTTCAAGTGCTTTAAAGAATATTTGTTTAATTCTATTAATTATTTCTAATTGTTTCTTATTTTAAGTAAATTTAATTTTCTTTTTTATAATTTTTAAGAGGGGTCTAGTAATTCTTAAGTAATCTTTAATAGAATTCTAATAGTAGTAAGCAAATTTTAAGAAAAATTATATATTTTTAACTATTTAAAGTGTTAGCTATTTCTATACAGCTGCAATCTTTCTTAAATATGCTTTTACTCTTTTTATTAATATCTTCAAGCTCAAGAATTTAATAATCTTAATATAGAACTTACACTTCTTTACCTATAAGTACAGCTTATAATTTTTAAGCTTTTTAAGTACTTTCTTAATATACTTTACATATCTTTTAAGCGTTCTGCTAAAGTATACTAGTATATTGTCTAAGTACGCTTTAACAAAGATCCCAAGGTATTTATAAAGTATATTATTAATAACTAATTAAAAACTTGCTAGTACGTTTATCAATTTAAAAAGTATAGCTATGTATTTAAAAACTTTATATTCTATTTTTAACGCTATTATCTACTTATAAACTTTTTTAATTTTAATTTAGTAGATTTTTTTTAAACGTTGAATTTTGTAGACTACTTAGCTCTCTAGAGCTAATCTATAAGCTCTATAATTAGTAGTAAGGGATATTTGTTTTTTTATATTATACTATTTAACCTTCTAGAATTAATACATAGCTACTACTTTCTATTAAGTTTTTATGAAAATAAAAAAGGTAAGGCTATTAAGCTTAATTTTAGTTAAATAAATTGCTTTTTTAGATTCTTTTAGATGTAATCTCTTAGCTTAGTATTGTGCGTAGGCAATATTAGGTATATTAGTCCTAGGCTTAGCTTAGCTCTATGATTTAGAATAATCTTAAAATCTTAATTTTAATAGTCTACTAGATCTATAGCCTTATTCTTCTTAAAGAGTTCCTAAAACTTGTTAGTAGGCTGGTAAAAATGCTGACGGTTGGGTCTGACTAATCAGAACACCAAAACCTTCGCACCTCCGCATCGCCACGAACACAAGAGATATATACGTGAAATTTGTATATAAGGTAAAATATGCCCTAATAAATAGGCTGTAAAATTCTTAGCTTTATATCTCCAAACCTCGCAGCGATGCGCAAGTGCAAAGGTTTTGGTGTTCTGGTTAGTCAGACCCAACTGTCAGCATTTTTACCAGCCTGCTTGTTAGTATAATACTATCTTAGTATTTCTCGTAGTAAGAGTTTTTCTCTGTAGTTACAACTCATTTTATCTAAATAATTTTTATTTTTTTAAAGTTTTTTATATTAATTCTTTAAATTTTATTTAGTAAGATCTTGCTAGATTTTTTATTTTAAATTAAGCTTTAATTTATTCAGCATATCTTTCTACGCACTCTAGCAACTTTGTGTATAAGTTTTCTTTTAAGTAATATTTTTATTTGCTAGTTAATAGCAGGGTTATAGGTATTTAGCTAGTTATAACTAATTA
Source organism: Alternaria gansuensis (assembly GCA_009289805.1). Classification (NCBI taxonomy): domain Eukaryota; kingdom Fungi; phylum Ascomycota; class Dothideomycetes; order Pleosporales; family Pleosporaceae; genus Alternaria; species Alternaria gansuensis. The sequence continues at coordinate 78,724 of WBOK01000163.1, read as the reverse complement.
ACATATCTAATCTTCCTGGATTTATAATATTGATATTAATTTAGCACTTTATGCTTACTATTTATAGCTTTGTTGATTTAGTCTCTAACTATATTATACTATTTTTATATTATATAAGTTTTTTGTTAGCTAGTACTATTAAAATTAGTTCTTTCTTAACCTAGTATAGTATATTATACTTTTTTACTACTTGTAAAGAGATTTTTTTTTATGCAGCTATGCTATTTATAAGCGCCTATATATTCTAACTATATATAAATATAGTTGTAAGCAACTACTTTACTTAACTATTAGTATTTTGTACTTTTCTTAAGGTTGTTTTAAGTATACTCTTACTAGTGTAATTTTGTCTTTAGCAGCATCTTAGTTTTTTACCTACTTACTTTTTCTTTTTCTAAGAAAGTAGCCTGCACTATCCTTAGTGCTATAGTGTATTAAGCAACTATTTTTATAATAAAAGCTGTAATAAAAGTTTTAGTAAAGTATCTCTTACTTTAAAGATTATTATTTTTAGCACTAGATTCTTTGCTTTGTAAACTAGGTAGTCTACTATCTTACAGATATTTAATCATAAAGTAATATAGTAGTAGTTTTTTACTTATTATAATTTTTTAAGTTACTATTAATAGAAATTATATTTATCCTTGTATTGTGTTTATAGAAGTTAGTAGTAAATTTTTACTTTTTCAATTTATAAAGGTAATACTTATTTACTAGGCACTTATCTACTTATAAGTCTAAGTAGTAGTACTAGTCTTAGTCTGCTTTAGACTTCTTCTTGTTTTTTTTATAAAACTTATTATTAAGCTTACAGTTGTACTAATATAACTCTTTATACTTTTTAGTACTTTTTACTTCTTTAGCTTCTTAGTTCTTAACCTTAGCTACTAGATTATTAAAGTAGAGTTATTAGTGTATTGCCTAATACTTATCCTCTTTAGCATTCTTACTAGTAATTATGATCTTTATTTATATTATATATTTATTAGTATAGTGCCTTATTATTCTACATATTAATATTAGTTATTAGCTAATTATATTAGTATAACTTTATTTTTAAATTTTTTATTTATTTGCCTAGGCTTACTTAGAGTAAGACCTTTATTATTTAGTTTTTAATATAGTATGATCTTATATCTGTCTATTAAGCGTGCCTTTTTATAAACGTCTAAGCTGCTTAAGTTATTATCTAGCTCTATCTAAACTAAGTATAGCGTTCTTTATTTAATTATTCTAATCTTAATAGCTACTTATTTAACTAGTTCTTTCTTATAGTTTTAAGCAAAGTGTCTAACTTTACTATATAAAAAATATGCTTTATTATTATAACACTTCTAGCGTTCTTTTCAAAAAAGGCTATTTTACCTTTTTTTCAAGTACTTTTATCTTTAGCTTTCTCTTGCACTTTACTAGTTACAATAATATTGTTATCTTTGTTGTACCTACCGCGTTGTCTTCTTATATTAGCTAGGCTAAGTTAAAAGTATTTCTTCGAATTATGTTATTTTTAGAGCCTATTATTAATTTGCGTAGCTAGCTTAACTAGCGTGTATAGTGTGTTAGGCTTATTATAGTATATAAGGCTGTCTTTAATATTTTTTAGGCCTGCTTTAAATACTATTTAAAGTACTTTATGATTTTAATTTATTTGTGCTTGTAGTTGCTTAAATTCTACTATATATGCTAATACTAACGTAGTCTTACTTAGGCGAGTAATCTTTTTCTAGCCTAGTTCTTAGCGTCTACTTTTTTAAAAATATGTTTTATTTCTTATTTAAACTTTGTTTAACTTGCAAACAAGGCCTACGTTTTAGCTTTAATTTTTTTATATTTTACTAAGTAAGTAGTTACTTATATAAAGTTGTATCATGGTATAAGCTTTTTTATTTACATATATACTTACTATTAAAAAATTACTTAATTAGTAAGGACTTTATTATACTTATAGTATAAAATAGTATAAGTAAAAAACGTTTACAGTTTCTTTTATTTCTTTCTATACTTCTTAGGTAGTACTATCTTAAGTTTTCTTATAGCAATAAGTTATTTGTTTCAAGTAGCTATTAGCTAACTTAAAAGCTAATTAATTATGTTTATTATAAAGGCTACTTGCTGTGCCTAGATATAAGCCTATTGCTAAAGATTCTTAATCTCTTAGGCACTAAGGTTATCCTTAGTATTAGAGTTAAATATGTTAAGCATCTTATTATTCTGTAATATTAGTTAATTTAGTATAGAAGGTTTTAAACTTTAAGCTATATTATTCTTAGTATTTTTTTAAGATGCTATTATAAATCTTAAATAAGTAACTTATTAGTTAAATTGTTTACCAAACTTTTTAGTGATTAAAGTATTACATAGAGTTAGTTTATACTTATCTAGACTTAGTTTATGTTAAAGCAAGGCTAATATTAACAGTAGTCTATAAGGTATTATAGAAGTAACTTTAAGGAAAAAAGAGTTATTAATATTAACTAAAAGTAAGCAAAACCAAATTTTTAAAAAATAAAATAAGTAGTTAATAATTTGTGTAAAAGATAAACTAGTTAAGTTAACGTGTCTTAGAGCAGAAAAGCTTAGACTACTAAGCAAAATTAGGGTTAAAAAATTTGCTAAAGGTACTAAAAAACAACACTAATTAAAACGTTTTTAATGGCGATTGCTAGCCTATAGCTAGCAACAAGATTGCGATAAAGGTAGAGGAGGTAGAGGAGGGTAAGGACACGTACGTTACTGCAGCAAGAGCCTGCAATACTTTATAAAAGCTTTCTACCTACTACTTCTTACTTTTAGGATTTCTTACACTACACAGTACCGCATATAAACAACTTATATATAAATAATACAATGCTTAGACTGTTCTTCTCCCTGTTTAACACAAAGACTAATAGCTTACATTAAGTAAAATTAGACCTTACTAGGTTACTATACAAGAAGCTATAGTAGTAGATTATAAAGCCTACGTTTACCTTTATTAAGCAGCCTCCCTAGTTAGTTAAAGAGGAGCTGTTAGCAGTAGCTTCTATAGTAATTAGGTGGACGCAGAGGTTAAATTCTATTATTTATTAATACCTTATTAATGCGTCTAGTATTATAGATGTTAAGGTTATAATAGAGGTTGTGAAAGGCTTGTTTAGCGGCAAGTCTATTAAATACATTGCGCATATTAATAGTCTAGGTGCAGTAATAGTATGTTATTTTACTAATTTTCTCTTGCGTAAATGTAACTTTAGTAGAGAGACCTTGCAGTAGCTTTACAAGGAGCAAGAGCGTGTTAAAACAGCTATTAAGCAGCTAAGATAAACTAACAAGCAGGAGGATTTTGTAAGTTGCCTCTAGGAATAGGAGAGCCGTGCTTAGATAGTGACGCTGTTGTTATATGTTTACATCTAAGTATAGGCGCCAGAAACGCCGCAACTGCAACACCGCTAGGATAGTAATAGAGACGACAGAAGTTGCGGTTATTAGTAAATAGTTATTAGTTAAGACAGTTAGTTAGAAAGATATTGCGCATCTTTGTTTCTGTCTAAACATGCGACACACTAATTGCGTGCTAGCAATGCTAAACAAGGGGGTGTTAGCAATAAATCTTTTTTTACTAAAAAGGTGTCTACAAAATGTGTGGTCACATCAAAAGGTTGTCTCAAAAGGCCGAAGCCAAACGTGTTTCATAAGCGAGTCGCCAACCCAAGGGAGTCGCCAACGCGAAATTACCGCAAAATTTCAAAAAAACAGGTGTCTGTTTCTTAACAACCACAAGGTAGAATTCTTTAAAGATTTAACACAATGACTGCACTTATATAAAAAGAAAGCTGTGAGATTATAAAGAAATTCTAAAAGGTAGTTGTAGAGATAGACTACTTGCACCCCTATAAAACTACAAAACTAAGTATATCTCGCATAGTATTAAAGCTAGAGTTTCTTATCTTAATAGCTTGTTCTTTATGTAGATGCAGCAATTGTATTAGATTTTTAGAGAATTCTACCTTGTGGTTGTTAAGAAACAGACACCTATTTTTTTGAAATTTTGCGGTAATTTCGCGTTGGCGACTCGCTTGGGATGGCGACTCGCTTATGAAACACTTTAACTATAACAAGTATAATAATAAGATCTAATATATTCTTATATCTATTGCCTTTGTCTTGCTATCTTGTACATCTCTTCTAAGAAGGAGGTATATAATAGCACTATTATCTCTTTATGCATAGCTATCTCGGATAGCTAGCCTTAGCGGGATGGCAATCACGTGATCGGCGCCCCGCGCGGATTATTGTGCCCTTTGTTTAGGTTGCCCGGGGTCTCTTCCTGCCACCATCCTTCCTACATAGTTGGTGTGTTCCCTCTTTTCAGGTTCGTAACAATTGCCTTCTGGCGTAGAAGCTGGTTAACCTTCAACCCTCGCCCGTACGTCAAGGAGAGAATCCTTCCTGTTACTTGAAACACGTATAAGGCTATACTTTAAGACTAGATAATACTATATCTAAGTTATGTAGAACTAAGCTAGTTACTTAAAAGCTTAATAAGATATTGTTTTTTTAAAACGCTCTGTTAAATATTAGCTTAAAAGTAGCTAGAAAGGCTTTTTTATTAATATAGTAGATATAGCTGTTTACTAAGCCTCTAAGTTCTTTCTTATACGCCTGCTTTAGCGGGGCAAATCAACTTACATTTAGTAGCTATAGAATATGCAACAAGTATAAAAGTATATAAAAAGTAATAATATTGCTCTGCTTATATAGATTTTAGAAGGCAAGTAACTTGTAGCTCTTATAGCTATTAAAAATAAGTAGGTAGTAACTAGTTACTATTTAAGCTTTTATATGCTAGATAAAGTGCTGTAACTAGACTAGACAAAGATTATTTTTTATCTTATTATTATTGCTAAAACCTATTTACTAATCTTTTAAGCTGTTATAATACTAAGCTTAATTATAGGGCTTTGCTTTAAAAATAAGAAATAGTAAAATTAACTACTTTATTACGTTAGTGCTAGCAATTAACGTGACTTACTTATAATTACTAGATTAAAACTTAAGTAGCTTAAAGCATCTTTTAGAGGCTGTTGCTACTTTAATAAACCTTCTAATGCTTATCTAGAAGCTAGTCTTATTAGAATTATAAACGTTTTTATTGAAAATTTTATACTTAGCCTTAACATTGCGTATAAGATTAAACTAAGGCTTAATAATAGCTAGGTTGCTGCAAAGAACTTTTTAGTAATCTTACTATCTTATTACTTAAGATTTAATTTTAAGTCTTTAGTGTACAAGCCTGTAAGCCTAGTTTCTTCTAACCTAGCACCTACTATATATAGCTAGTAGTTAATTAGCTATTTTTTGTACGTAGCTAAGCGTAAGGGCAAATCCTTGCGCGTTAAGCTTTCTAATAGACTATATAATTACCTCTTTTTTATGCCTTTACAGCTTTAATGCATTATAGTAAGTATTATAATTAGAAGCTAGTTTAGGGCGTTACCTTTGAAGGGTTGTTTTAAGCACGTTGTACACAGTAGCAGTACATTGTAGGCTTAATAACACGTTATATTTTATAGCCTAGATAGCAAGAAAAATTCTATTTATCTAGAGACGTAATTTAAGATTAGGTTGTTGTAGCATTGTGGAGATAGTAGAAAGTGGTGTGGTCTTAGCATAGTGCGCCATTTCAGGGGTGTGCGCTATTTAGCAGTGGGCACGTTAGCATTTATTAACATATAATTATTTTATTAGTAAGTTTTTGTTTTTTTTTCTTTGTTGTTAGTGCTAACTTAGGTAGCTTAGTCCTTATTATAGTCTATAGCAGGGGATAGTGCTAACCCCCTGAAAGTATATTTAGTAATATTCCCTAGAATTTCAGCTCTTTTAGTGTTCTCCTAAGTTCTATACTTATATAAGATTATTATACTATTTTTATAATAATTGTGCACTAGTTCTTTTGTGCACTAAGTAGTAGAGTATATCCTTATAAGCTTTACTATATATACATGTGTTAGAGTGTATAAAGACATACTACTACCTAGGCAGGAGATTACTAGCAATTAGATTATACAAAAATAAAGTTAGTAAGATAATAATCTTATTAAGGGTTAAGTACGAAAGACTATTAGTAGGAGGAGACGCCTATTTAATAATATAGTGTAAGAGTTGAGTTATGGAGTAGGTGGATAATAAATAGTGACCCCTTTCCGCGACACACGGAAGAGGTTATATACCTCAAGATCAGGTGGTTGAGCACTGACCCAGCGTGCAGTAGGGTATCACCCTGTGCACCGGCACATTACTAATAATTAACTTTAGTATACTATAGTGTTAAATAATTTAATTGTTCATAATGTGTACAAGCTGTACTGCCGTAAATTCTTTTTTAAAGGCTATATACTTAACTTGTTTTATGAATTAATTAACTACTACAAGAATTGCGTTGTAAGATACTTTAGTAATAAGGTTTCTTAAAACTAGTAGGTGTATAATAAAGTTCATAAAGATATCCAACTACAGTTTATTTAGTAGCTCTATTGCTTATATTTTTTATACTGTGCGTAGGTGCTGTATATATTCTTTTAACAGTCTGCGCATTTAGCAATAAAGATAGTAACTTCATTCTTAATATTTGGGAAAAAATAGCTTTACTTAATTAACTTTATAGTTCTTACAATACTAAAATTACTATATATGAAGTATTATAATGTTATTATATATTTACTTCTTGCAATCTTCTAGTACTTTGCTAGTAATTCTTGTAATCTAGTTTAGTATCTTTTCTAGTTCTAGCAATCTATCTTTGTTAAACTTAAGTAATATAGTATTAGTAATTAACTTAGTTCCTGCAGTATGGTGTTAGTGGCTAAGAGCATCTACTCTGCTATTTTCTTTTCTAGGTGTATATAAAATTTTACTCTTATATTATTTAAGTTTCTCTAAATATTTAACTTATTATTAGTTTAGTACTTTAGTAGTTATACAATTAACTATGTTCTTGTAATCTGTTAATATTATAGGTTCTAAGCAGCTTTTAGTGTATATTTTCTAATATTTAAGGCACACAACAATAGCTTGTAGCTCCTTATTATAAATATTATAATTCTCTTCTAGTTCTAAAAATTTGTAAGAGTAATAGGCAACAAAGTGCTATTTACTTTTGTGTATTTAGCTAGCGCATTTACCTAGTATAAGGTCTAAGGCCTTAGTCTTTAAGCGTAATAGTTGTCCTACTTAGAATATATAAAAGTATAGTAGTTCTATACTTACATTCTTAAGTTGTTAGAAAGCATTTTTAGCTTCTTTACTCTATTTAAATAAGGTGTTTTTCTTTATAAGTTTAGTTAGTAGAATAGCAATCTTGAAAAAACTCTAATAAACTTTTAGTTAAGGTTTAAAAATTCTAAAAAGAACTGTACATCTTTAACTATCTTTAGTATTAGCTATTCTATAACTGCTTGTAATTTCTTTTTACTTATCTATACTCCTTGTGCTTCTACTATGTATCTAAAATAAGTAACCTTATTTCTATAAAATTTATATTTTTTTAATCTAAGTTAAAGGTTAAACTAGTCTAAGCACCTAATTACTGTGTAGACATGTTTTACATAATTTTTTAAGTTCTTAGAGTAGACAAGAATATTATCTAAGTACGCTACAATAAAAATATCTAAGTATGCTTCTAATTTGTTATAAATAAGTTTTTTGAATATTGTTAGGGCCTTTATAAGCTTAAATAGTATAATAGTATATTTATAGTGTCTATATTATGTTTAAAACGCTGTCTTTTTTTATTTAGTTTTTTGATTCTAATAACGCAGTATTTATTTTAGAGGTCTAAGTTTATAAAAACTTTAGCGCAAGATAATCAATCTTGAAGCTTTATAATATTTAATAATTGTCGCATATATGAGCCACGCGCCTCATCCACGAGGCTCTAGCCACGAGGCTCTAGGCACAAGCGTCAAGGCCTGCGCGGCGCGCGTAGCGCCAAGCGCTAAGCCTTAGAGCCTTCACGCCAAGGCTTAGAGACTTTACGCCAAGTTCAGAAGAAAGCATCTAAACTCTATAGAATACTTGCTAAGCTTAGAGGAATCTCTCTAAGCTTTATACTGCTCTTTACCGACTACAATATTTTTTTTATATATAAAGAGTGTTTTAGACGTAAATAAAAAGACAAAATTAACTATTTAGTTTTTATAAACTACTATTACTAGCTTCTTATTCTTTATAGTTATAAGCCTAGCGCTTTAAATTGTAGTTTAGATTCTCTCTACGCAACTTAAAGTACGCTAGTAGTAGTTTAAACTTTTTAATTTATTTAAAAACACCTCTTAATCTACTAACTAATTATAGTATAGTATTAGTAAGTAACTTACTATAAATTACTAATCTAGCGTGCCTTTTAGACTACATAAGCTAGACTTACTAGTATACTTAGCTAAAGTTTAATGCTAAATTTAAAAAAGTCTAGAAATATGTTAACTTAAAGGCTATTATAATATTTAATATATTAATAGAGCTGCCTTTAAAGCCTTTAGCGCCTATAAACACTTTATTGAAAAGAAGCTCAAAACTTATAATAAAAAGCTTAATAAATATTAAGTAAGGTATGTAGACTAGACTATAAACACGCGCGCTTTATATTATATAAAAAACTAAGTTTACGCAACTATTAATAAGTAGTTACTAACTATAGTTAAAATAAAACTTAATAACAAATTAAGCTAAACTTTTTATACGCTTATTTAGCAATTAAAGCTTAATCTAGCGCTAACAAATACTATTAACTAAATAGTAATACGCTAGAAGTAATACGTAAGCCTTAAAAAGGCAATGCTAGAAACTATAAAACTACAGGCTGAATATAATAAGTAGTAAATAAGCTAACTAAAAGCTAAAAGGCTAAAAATACTTAAAGTAGACAGTGCGCTAGCTATATTTAACTTTCTAGACACTATAGAAGTTAAATACGCTCTTAACTAGGCTAGTACTATAAAAACGCTCTACTAATAGTAATAAATGCTAAAAAAAAAAAATTTAATTTAGACTAAATAAGCTAAGTATTTTTAAAAATGCTTTACTAGTAATTAATTAGCTTACTAAGCTTAGCTAAATTTTCAGAAGCTTATACTACTTTAAAAAGCTTAAAATTTCATACACAAAGATAAGGCGCTAAGTAAGTAAGCTAGAAATATAGCTATAAGTGCTTTTATAGAGATAGCACTAAAGAAATGTATTTTTAGGAGCTAGTAAAATGCTACGCACTTTTAGTAGCAATTAAGGCTAGCTTAAAAGTTAACTAAAATATTAACAAAAAAAGGCTAAAAGAATTTAGAGCTACTTATATACTAAGTATTACAAGATTTTTTGTAAAGAGCTTATCAAAGCTAAATACAAGCTTTCTTAAAAAGAAAAAAGAAAACTAAAGCTTTTTTAAGGCAGTATATTTATATCCTTGATTAATTTAATACTTTTTAAAAAGAATAACAGCCTAAGTATATACTATACTAGTAGTTTTAACACTTATATACTATTAGAGAGCACTATACTAGATAGTAGAGTCGCGCTGCACTTAGTAAATAGTAGGGAACTACTTATACTAGGCTTTTTTGTACCTGCTAAAGAAGTAAAGATAGTAAAGGCAGGTACTTAGGCTTTTCTTATTAGTAGCTAAGAAACTTGTATTTTATAAAAAGTTTTAAATAAAACATATAGAAAAAAAACTAAAGACTTTACACTTATAAATTTAGTATTTATTAAAAGCTTTTAATATTAATATTGTCTTAGAAGCTTGCTTACATAGAAAAAGAGTTTAGTACTCAGGCTTAAATGATACTCTTTACTAAGGCATACTAGGTAGAAATATTATAATAGCAAGGCTTGAACGCTATTACAACTTTTTATTTTTTAAATATAAGCCTTTATTTCTTTATCCTAAGCTTATTATGAACGTAATGCTTATAGTTAGAAGCTTATAAGTAACATATTTAAAAAGCAACTTAAAAAACTTTCAGTATACCTAAGTAGAGCACTTAAGCCCTAAGGCATTAGAAGCGCTTATTAATATAGCTTAGGGCGTAAAGATTAAAAAAAAGTATATATTAAGTATAAGTATTATACTCCAACTTATATACAACAAGCTATTTTAAAACAACTAAAGAAGCTTTCTTTTTAATAATACTAGAGAATTTTATAGAACTTATTTAATATGCCTCAAGGCTGTTTTAGAGAGCAAAAAATATAAGTAATTAAGAATACTTTTAGTAGCAAGCTCTATATATATATTTTATAGACAAAATTTATTTTAAAAATTATAAAAGCCTTTTATAATTTTAAGGCTCTACTAAAAGCTTATTGTAAGCTCTAAATAGTTAAAATTGTTTAGAATAATAATCAATTAACGTTTTTTTAGAAAGAGATGTTATAGTACTTAATATAGTGTAAAAACCATAGTATTACTATTAAGCTCTTTCTACTAAATACACATAAACTAAATAAAGCTGTTATACAAGTAGGACAAAAGCAAATAATAAAATTTATTAAAATAAAGGCAAGCGTAAACTTACTTAAAAAACTTTAGCTCAAGGTTATTAAGGCTACAGCCTAGCTTTGTAATATAAGTCCTTTTTACGCGTATAGCTTGCGCTTACTGAATAAGCTTTTTAAGTAATAAAGCAAGAGATACTTTAAGTACTATAAGCTTAAGCTTTTTAAAAGCTTTATAACTAACTTAATACTAAATTAAAGAAGTATATACGCTTACAGCTACTACGCCTATTTTTTAAACAAGAATAGAGCAGCTAAGTACTATAAAAAGAGCTTTAAGACTTTTCTTAGAGGCTATATTAGTTACTTAGTAGGCTATAGAGCTTCTAATATATACTATATATAAGTTTTAGCGCCTACCTATGTTATTATAATATATAATATTATATTTAACAAGACGCTGTACTACTAGAGACAAGCTTATAAGCTGCCTAAGCAGAACGCAGTACTTATAGTAAACACTCTTAATAAAAATAAAATTAGTAAAGCTAAAGAAGTACTTAAGCAGCATACTAGTATTAGTTATGTAAAAGTAGTAACATAAGAGGCCTTACAGCTAATGAATAATTAGCTAATAACAGAGACTATAGAAGGCTTATTATAGTTTTTAATAGGTAGTACGCTAAAAGTACATAAAAAGTGTTAGGCTAATACTTTTTAGAGAATTTATTTAGAGTAGAAAGGTTCCTTATAATAGCTACTAACGCCTAAAACAATGCTAGCGCTTCCTTTACTAGAGGTATTAATACTAAAGTAGAGTACTTTAGCTTAAAAAGCTATAAGTAGTAGTAATAAGCTGCTTAGCTTCTAGAAATTATAAACTATTAGTAAATTAAGCTTAATAGACGCGTAGAGACTTTCATAGTTTTAAAAAAAAGTAAGAATTACTTTTAAAGACGCCTAGCGCAGTGCTAAGAATTCTATAACACTAACTGGAGCCCTTTAGAATTGTCTAGTAAAAAGACTTTATAAAAAAAAAGTATAAAGACCTTCTATAAGAAGTTCTTTAAAGCTAGAAAATAAAGACTAATGTAGTTCTAACGTAAAAAGTGTAAGTGTATACTACTTATTATATAACTTTTTAAAAGCTCTAAAGCTTAAAGTACCACTTTTTTAATTTTAGAACTATAATAGAGAGCTAATTATAGTTTACGCTGTAATAGCAGCAGCTTTTAAAAAAGTTAATTAATTTTAATCACACTTTAATTATCCCCTAAAGCTTTTAAATAAATAAAAAGACTTTTATAACTACTAATATAGGACTCTATTTAGATAAGCTAGCTAAAAGGAGATTAATACTCTACTTTTAAAAAGTACCTATGTAGATGGAAAAATTAGATTTTAGAGGACTTTAAGCCTCTTCCTATTAGATAAGTATTTACTTTTAAGCTTAATAATAATAGCTACATTTTTAAATACAAAGCATGTCTAATAGTAAATGAAGACATTAAAGTAAAAAACTTACTATACTTAATATATATAGCAACACTAGCTGTTAAATATTCTAAGCTTGTAAATATAATTATAGCTAAGTTTAATATATTAATATAGCAGCTTAATGTAGTAAACGCGTTCTTTAATACTAATATTAGTAATGGAATAATAGTTCTATGCAACTTACTAGACAGTTATAAGCGCCTAGGCAAGTGCGTTAAGCTTAAGAGAGCTTTATATAGCTTAAGAGACTTGCCTTTATGATAGTATAATAAGTTCTTAAGTATACTAAAGAAGCTTAGCTTATAAGCTTTAGCTAAAAAGCTATACCTTTTTTTTTGCTAAAGTCTATAAGCTTCTTCTAATATTTGATATTAATAACATACTTCTTCTATCTTATTAAACTTACTAAATTAGAGCTTATAAGCTCCTTAAATTTATTAAAGACATCTATAAGGTTAAAAATAAAGACAAGGTAAGCTAGTTTTTAGAGATAAAGATTATAAAAAAATTTAAAAAGCGTATAATGTTTCTACTACATAATACTTATATTAACAAAGTTGCAAAAACGTTTCACTTAGACGCCTTTAGTAAGTTCTTTTAAACTTTTTTACTATTAGACAAGCTAATTAAAAATTTAATAGAGGCTTTAAATCTTTAAATAAAGGCTTACTAAGAACGCGTTGGTAGCGCACTATATACAGCTATTATGCTGCGTCCTAATACTACTTACGTAGTTTCTAAGCTCTTTTACTCTTTTACTAACTTTTTTAATGCTTATATAGAGGCTGTAAATTACTTTATATAATACTTTTAATATACAAGGCATAAGGGAATAATATACAGCAATAATAACAATAATGAGCTTACTATATATGAAAATGCGTTTTTTGTAGATAGTTTAGAGACTTGTTAATTTTCTTAAAGCTATATTATTATGCTTTTTAAAGGTCTAGTTATTTAAAAAGTAACTTATTAAGCTATAGTAATAACTCTAACTACAGAAGCTAAGCTCTTTGTATTAAAGTATATAGTAAAAGAATTTATAGCACTTAAGAAACTATTTAAAGAGCTTAAGCTTATAGTTTAAAGAGCTTAAAGGATTTCTTATAATAACTAATAAACTATACGTCTAGTTGTTAAAAAGTAAAAAAAGATAACTACTAAGCTCTGTTATATTAATATATAGAATATGTAGTTCTGCTAGGAGCATGCTAAAGGCTTGTTTTAGAGTAAGTATTTACTAACAGCTAAGATGCTAGTTAATAGACTTACTAAGTACTTATTAAGGCAAAAACTTAAGTACTTTAAAAAGCTTATTAATATAAACCGCGTGTTTGTCAAAGAATCATAAAAGAAAAAAAGTATGAAAAAAATATTTAATGATTCAGGTAGATTAGCCTTCTACTCTTAGGGAACTTATAAGATTTTAGAAGAATAACTTCTTCTTAATAGGTTTTCAAGTAACTAGGAAGTTAACTAGCTTATTTAATTGCTTTTTAGTGCGTAGATAACGCGTAAGGAGACTATTAAAAAAGCTAGTAAGCTTTTTTTAGTTATTGTAACTTTTTTTTTCTAATTTACTTTTGAAGCTCTCTTTAGACTTCTTCTTCTTAGCTACTTCTTTTGGAAGAACGTAAACAATAGCTTATAAGCTTTTTGGCCTACTTACTTTGTAATTTATTAGTATAAAGAACTTTAGAAAAAATAAGAGAAAGGCTTATAGTAGCACATTCTTTTAGAGCTTAGCAAAAAGCTTCTTAACTAAAAAAATAGTAATTAAAGAATTTTAATTATTAGTAAAAGCTTAAAATTAAAAAAAATATATATATATATATATAAAACTTTACAAGTTTTTTTATTAGAGTTTTACTAGTAGCGTGTTCTAAAGCTTAAGGCCTTATTTTAATAAGCTTTATTAAAGCTGCTAAATAAAGCGCTCTTGATATACTTAAGACAAGGCACGTTGCGATACGCACTGAGTTTACCTTAGCGCCTAGGAGTTGCTAAGGTCTTACCCCTACAGGCAATTTTAACTAGGGTTTAAACTTTACTTATACGCCTTCTAGACGTGCGGGCTAGTGCTGCACTTAAAGTAGCACTAGTTAACTTAGCGCGAAAAACGCGTTTTAGAGGCGGCCGCGCTACTAGCAAAGGCGGCGACGGCGGCGGCGAGGGCAAGGGCGGCGCGGCGGCGGCGGCACGCGTAGAGGCGCAGGCAGTAGCGCAGGTAATAGCAGCTTTTTATAGTTTTAACTTTTGTATAAAGTTAGTAACTAAATAAAAGAAGTGCTAAAACAGAGCTAAAAGCTATATAAAAGTATAGAGTAGCGCGTAGTAGCCTGAAAAGCTATATAAAAGTACAATAGTACTAATAAAAGTAATTAATATTGCTTTTGAAGAATTTAGACAAGTTGCTAGGTAATACTTATAGCAGCTATAGTAGTGTTAGATACCAAGCTTAAAAAGCTTAAAAATTTATTATTATTTTAGCGCTTTGTGCTAAGCCGCGTGTACGCAGCACGTTATAAAACGCGCTATAACTATATAAAGCTTTACATAGCTAACTAAAGTTTTAGTTACTTAAAAGGTGTATTGCATATATTAGCTACGCGCCTTAGCTACAAGGCTCTAGCTATAAGGCTTTAAGTATAAGCGTTAAGGCCTACGCAGCACGTACAGCGCTAAGTGCTAAGCCTTACAGCTTTTACGCTAAGGCTTAGAGACTTTACGCTAAGTTTAAAAGAAAGTATCTAAACTGTATAGAATACTTGCTAGGCTTAGAGAAATCCCTCTAAGCTCTACACTACTCTTTACAGACTACAATATTTCTTTTATATATAGAGAGCGTCTTAGTCGCAGATAGAAAGACAGAATTAACTATCCGTTTCTCCTAAACTACTGTTACTAGCTCCTTGTTCTCCACAATAATAGATATTAATTCTTTAATATAATACTGTTAAGTTTCTAGTAGTTAACGCATATTCTTAGCAGTCTGTATTATTTGTGTATAAAGAGTATAGGAAATCTTGCTAGTAATAAGAAAAGTTTAATATATCTTTTTTTTAAATCCTTGTTTTGCTTTTCTTTTAATATTTAAAGTTCTGTCTTTATAAGCTTGTTCCTAGTTCTAGTCTTTAGTTTTTAGTTAGTTTAGCTTATTAATCTCCTGCTCCTTCTAAGTAATTAAGAGAAAACTTAGCCTAGTATATAGATGTTGCTGCTTAATACAAATCCTTTGTTTATTAATTATTATTACTCTTAAACAAATGCTTAACTTGCTAAAGGTTAAGCAACTGCTTAAACTTCTTAAACTATTATTAAGTAAGCAACTTAGTTAGTCTATTAGCTAGCATAATCACTGTTTCTAGATACTTAACTAAAAATAATTCTTTAGCAAATTCTTACCGTAGCTATATATTTTATATATCTATATATTTTAAACAAGTGCTTATTTACTTATTTTTTCTAACTATATAAATAATTGTTTATTAATTGTTATACTAGACTATTAAAACTTTTTTTAGATTAAGAGACAGCTTACAAAAAAAGCGTTTAAAGGCTATAATCTTTTTAGTAGTATACTAAAAATCAAACAGCTTAGCTTTAGTAGTTCACATAGTTACTATAGTCTACTAAGCTGCTTTCTAAAATATTAGACTACTATATAAGATAGCTATGTATCTATAGGACAATTAATAAGTTTCTTAATTATTTATAAAGGAAGCATCGCCTGTAATTATTAGGTCTAGGCTATTGTAGTTTTTATATTAGATCGCATCCTATCTTATCTAATAAAGGTATATAATTACCTATTTAACAGCTTTTATATGTTAATTACTAGAGTTTAAAAAAAAGTGTAAGAGCTTTAAGATTAAGTAAGCAACATCTAGTTAAAGCATAATAGCTGTGTACAGCACTAATCTAACTTTTTCTTAGTAAGCCTTAATCTCTTGCTTAGTTGCTTTGCTAGTGTTCTTAATGAGCTCCTCTAACAGTAGAAGAGTTTTTAGAAAGCTATTATTTTTTAGCTTAAACTTCTTTGTAATTCTGTTAATATACGTATTATGTATAAGCGTAATTGTTTGCTTTTTGTAATCTTTAATTACTTAGATACTAAAGAACTATTTAACTAATCCTTATTTCTATATTTTGTACTTGTTTAAAATCTTTAACTAAAGATCTAATGCTTTATGCTTATAATCTTTCGCGAAGAGCAGTAGGATATTATTTATATAAAATAAAACTAGGATCCTCTTTTCTTAATTAAAGAACAGGCAGGGCTCCTCTAGTAAGGCAATTAGTTTAATCTCTCTTAGTAATGTTAAGAACTTCTTATAATATAATAGTAGCAAGTCTTATAATTTATAAAGTGCGTAGTTAAGCTATACGCACTTTCTAGGCTTCTTAAAGCTATCTAGCATTTTATAAATTACTAGGTTGTCTGCTATAATTAACGCATTAAGAAATGCTTGTATAACATTATATTATTTAATTTCTAAATTATTTTTAGCTATAATAGCTATTGCTGCTTTAAAAGACTTAGCTGCTAACGTAGCAGCATATATTAAATTAACTTAGTCTTTTTTCCAGAAATTACTTTTTATAACAATCTACGCCTTGCATTTAAAAAAGAAGCTGTCTTAATTAAACTTATAGGTCTAAACCTACTTTATAAGTATTAGTTAATTATCTGCTTCTTCTTTTAATATCTTAGTTTAAGTCTTATTTTTACTTAACTAATTAATCTCTTTTCTGTAGGCATCTTTAAACAAGACTTTTATAAGATGCTAAAGTAACTGCTTTTAAAATTTTGTTAGTTTAGGTAGATTGTTGCAATACAGTTAAGCATTTCTTATATTTAGTTTATGCTTAGTAAGCAAAGCTGCTATAACTATATAATTAAAAGTCTTATAGCTTACTTAGTCTTCCTAGGTTGCTTGTAAACCTAGCAGGTAAGTATTACAAAAATTCATTTATAATAAATTTTTATAATTTATATTTAATGCGTTAATATTACTTATGCTTTTACTTTTTAGTTAATTGTTAAGAGCTTAAGTTGCGTTTTTATGCTTACGCCTGCTGCCTAGCTTACGTAGTAGAAAATAATAATTTATAAGCTAATTTAGGCTTTTACTAGCAATTTTAGCACTATGTCTAGTAAGCAGAGGTTAAGCTTATAATTACTTACTTTGTCTGCTATCTAAGACTTAGCATTTTAAACTTTAAGATAATTTATAGTTTATAACTTGCTTTTTTTAAGCAAAAGTCTTATTTTAATTAGCTAGCGTGTTCAAGTCTTTAGGCATAGACTATTAGACTAGTAATAAGTTATTAGGCTTATACAAAGAAAGCTTCTTACTTCTTAATATTAATAAGTTAGCTTTTTTAAGCAAACGCACTGCTATTTAACTATTAAATACTTCACAATTAATTGCGTTGTTGCTTTTTAAAGTTTTTAGTTTAGAAGTTAATTCTAGGGTAGTAAGACTAGTATCTTGCTACTAATTGAAGTAAATTTCTAATAGTGCACTAGCCTTATGCTCTATTTACTTAGCATCTTTTAATCTACTTTTATACTTAGTAGGCAAGCCTTTCTTACTACTTAAGATAGTAGATAAATTATCTCTAAAGTCTTTAGTAGTTAGCTATGTTTCTTAATTTACTTTACCTTAAAAAGCTAAAAGGGCTTACAAGTTATCTCCTAGATTAATTAGCTTACTATTATAAAAAAATTTTATAATCTTAATTACTTAATCCTTTAGTAGCTTTTTCTTGCATTTTTTTTTGTAGAGCAACTGTTTATTAAAGGTTATATTATAGGTAGTAATTACTTAATTAAGAGTTAGTACTTATATGTAGTATATATTAAAAACTTAAGAACTAACTAAATAACTAATATAGCTACAAAAATTAATTTTAAATCCTTAATAATTACGCCTAGCTGCCTTCTCCCTGTTTAATAGGTAGGCTTGGCAGTTATAGGCATAGATTCTACTTTAGTCTAGGCGTAGATTAGTAGTCTAATGTCTAATCTTAAGTAGTTAATAGTATTAGAAATATTTCCTAAACTATTCTTTAAGCACCTAGTTAAGAGATTAGTAGCTATAAATTTTAGTAAAGCTTATTCTATATAAGTAAGCTGCTGTATCTATAATTACTAGCTAGAGCTTAGCTAGTAGATTTACACTTATGCGCATTTTAATAGCTTTTATAATTAGCTTTTAGCTAGCTCTTTTTGTTAAGCTATTAGGCTTATAAGTGTATAGTAGTAGCGTTTTTATTATAATTCCTTTTTCTATTACCTCCTCTTTGAATTTTAATTGCCCTCTCTGAGGTAGTATAGCAGTGTTGTTATCCTAATAAATTTCTTTAATCTTCTACTAATATTTCCTCTTAATCCTCGCAGTAAAGCCTTTAATTACAAGTATAATATTATTTAGTATTGTTAACTAAATGATATAATTACATAGCTTGCCTAAGTAGTTTTTCTTAATAATTAATACTTATTTCTTAAGCAGATAACTATTTAGGAAATTTAACAGATCTTATAAGATTCTGTAAAAAAGCTAAAGTAATCTTTTTTTTAGTTATTATAAAATTACTTATAAAGCATAAGCTAATGCGTAGTAATTATATTCTAATAGCTTCTTGCTAGTAATCTTAACGTTCTACGCTAAGTAGACTAGAGCTTTAATAGCTTGTTGTTCTAGGTGTCTTAATTATTAATGCTATAGATCTTTATTACTGGTGCGCAATTGAGGTTTTCTTAATCGTGCTACAGTGCTCACTAGCAGTAGTCAAGTAATGTAACAAGGGAGTTGCTTATATTTAATAAATAAGAAATTAAAGTAATACTTTAAGTTAATTAAGACAATATTCTTCTTAATTGTTCTAAATTTTATAGTGTAGTTATATTTTAAATACTAAATACCCGCTTACTTAAGCTGTGCTTTAGAGACAATATTAACGTAGAAACTTAGTACAAACTTAATGTTAGTAAGTAGAAAATTAGCTATTTTAGAGCTAGCCTTACTATGCAGGACGTTTTTAAGCAGCCTATTTCTTATTCTAGCAACTAGAATAGATTAAATACTTGCCTTCATGGTCTTGTCCTTGATATCTTCGCGATAGGTGCCTATTACTAGGTAATTAATACTATTAACTAAGTAGACTGCTGCTCTACTATCTATAATTATACAAAGGGACAACGCATAAGGAGTAAAGGCTGCGCTAATCACATTTAGACTAATTTTCTTAATTAAGTTCTTTAAGTTATTTAGTGCTAAAACTAATAAGCTAGAGTACGCTCTACTTAGTTTATTAGCAGCTAATCTGCTAGTGCTAGCCTTCTAGCCCTCCTTCTTAATCTAGGTCTAAAGCGCTGCCTATCTGTCGCTGTTCTATTGCTTAATAATTTTTTTTAATTGTTATCTGTTAGTTTAATTAGTATCCTATTAGTAGGCCTTAATCCTATAACTGTAGTTTAAAGTTAGAAGTAGTTGCGCAGTGTCTAAGTGTGTTTGCTTAGCTTATAAAGGTAAAAGTGTTATTGCTTACTATCCTTGCTTAGCTATATAACTTTTAATAATTAAGCTATTTTTAATCTAGATCTAGTTTAGAACACTGCGCGTCTTTTTATTTTTAAAAAAGTAATTAATTAATTCTATAATAAAACTTTAAAAATCTTTCTTAAATTATGAAGAGTTAATTAAGCCTTACTAAGCACTATTACTTGTAACAGCTTATTGCGCTTCTTGCGCAACTAGTTTAGTATAATCTTAGTGCCTAAGGCGTTAAGAAAATTAGTAACTGCTAATAGCCTAACAACCTTAGTAAGCAAGTAGATTGTTGCTTGTTAATATAGGAGCTACTACTTAGTAAACTAACGCTTAGGGCCTATTTGTCCCTAGCAAGACTTATCTAGGTAAGATCTGTATTGCGCCCTAATTAAATTCTAAGTATTCTAATCTGTAGAAACAAGATCCTCCTTTAGAATCTTTACTAAGGCTTAAAGACTAGTAAGGTTTTAAGTAATTATACTTATTAAGGTGTATAACAGTAGTTCTGAGTATATAGTTTTACTAATCTAGTTTTTAATATTAGTAATTTCAGTAACTTTTTTTACTTATTAAGTAGTATGTACTTTATATATATTAACTAGCTTATTATAATTATTTTTTTATACTTGGTATTAATTGTATAAGCTTTCTTTTTATATTAAGTAATCTTGTAGTTCTCTTGTTCTTAGGCGCTTGCGTTAGGTAGTAAAGTAACAAGCTCTTTATTATTTTTAAGCAACTTAAAATACTAAAACTTTTAGTAATTTATTACGTGCACATTTAGGGGATTAAAATTAACTTAATTCTAGATGCCTTTCTTTGAGTAATGTAGTCCTAGTAGAGTAATCTAGGTTAGCTAGTCTAATTAAGCTTTAAAAATTACTTTTAAGGTAATAAGTAGTGTATTAAAAAAGTTTATCTTAATAAAATAATTTGTAAGATTAAGATATAGATTATTATTAGAGTAAGCGTAGGATTAGTTACTTAGTAGCTGTATTAATAAGAGTAGTAGCCTGTAAGTTATAAAATAGATTAGTAGGAAGTTAATTATATAATTTAGTAGGTAAGAGGTATAGCAGATAGAGCAATCTGCTAGCTATACTATAGAAGAAAATAAAAGAGAGTAAAGTAATAATTAAATAGTTAACCTTCTAGCTTGCTAATTGCGCAGTAGGAGTTAATACTATAATTAAGCAGCTAAGCTTATAACTGTAGGAGCTAAGAAGGAGTGATAATTGAATTACCTAAGTAGAAAGTGAGTGTATTAATTAACTAAGTGCCACAATAAAGTGTCCAATAACTACTAAAGAGATATGAGACGATCTGGCCCTTTAATATAGACGCTAGCGGGGCCGTCACGTGAACAGCTTACTAGGATCACCTGATCAACAGGGTGATCCGCGTGTCAATACTCCAACACATACGGATCACCCTGGTGATTAGGTGATCTTGGTAAGCTGAACACGTGACGACCACGCTAGCGCCTATATATACAGGCCAGATCGCCTCAAGTCTCTTCAGTAATTATTGGACACTTTGTTGTGGCACTTAGTTGATCAATACACTTATTTCCCACTTAGGTGATTAAGCAATTGCTTCTTCTCAGCTCCCACAGGTTGTTATCTACTTAAATAGCCTTAGCTACTGTACGGGTGTTGGAGTGTATGAAGACATACTACTACGAGGGCAGGAGATTACTAGCGGCTAGATTATGCAGGAACGAGCTTGGTAAGATAACAACCTTATTGTAGGTTGGTATATAAACTTTTAGTGAAAGGAGACGCCCATTCAATAATACAGTACAAAGAGATAAAGAGGAGTAGTTAATAAATAGTAACCCCTTTCCGCGATACACGGAAGAGGGTATATACCTCAATATTAGGTAGTTAAGCACTAACCTAGCGCGCAGTAGAGTATTACCCTATGTACTAGCACAAACCTCCTCTTCCTGCGAGCTTAGCCCTAATAAGCTCTTCAACCCGCAGGAAGAAAAGGAAAGAAAAACAGCAAAATAAAGAAAATCAAATAGAGAAAAAATGACTTATTTACTTAAGTCGCTACTTAGTATTAACAGATCACATTTCTATGTAGTAGCTACAAAATCTAGGTATCTAGAGAGCACCTAAATTCTGTAAGTGTAGCGATTTTCTTACTACATACTTATTCTAGGCACATTTCTACCGCAAGCTTATCCTTTTACTTCTTTAAATACTTACTTTAATAAGGTTTTGAAGCACTAGTAGTTGCTATACTCAGTCTAGGCGCAGGTACTATGTTAGTAAAAGCAGCAAGAGCTTAAGTTTTAAAATTAATTAATATAGCTATAACGCGGCTGCCTAGTTAGAGTTATAAATACTAAGACGTTATTAGAAATAACTTTACTAAACTAAGAGCAAGCGCGAGGAAGCCGCTATATAAAAAATAGTATATTAGAATCCTTACTCTCTTAAAAGACTTAGCGCTTATTTACCTTTAAGCTAAGCTCTTCTTAAAGGTGCTAGAAAGAATTAGCTTAAAATAAATTAGCATCCTACTTATTCTAGTCTTTTATTATATATAGAGTGTTCTTTCTATTAGTAGATAAAAATAATTAGTTAAGGACACCTTAGATAAAATTAGCATAAAAAGCGTTTTTTTTAACTGTATAACAACTAGCTATAGGTTAATAATTTGTTATAAAAAGTAATCGTAATATTTTTTGATTTAGCTATAAATTTATTTCTTGTTAGCGTTTTATAGCATGTTGTGCTGTTTCTTATGATTAAGAGAATTATCCTACTTAGCCTGTTTAATAAAGGCCTTCTAGACCTAGAACTTGTACTTGGTATAAACATTAGCAAGAAATAGCTAGTTAATTCTTGTAAACTTATAAAAAAAACTAAAAGAAGTGCAAGAAGTAGCAGTAAGATTGCAGTACGCCTTGTAAATCTTCTTATAAGTTCCTATAGTAGGCACCTCTATAAAACTGTCTTAAACTATAACAAATCTAAAGAAGAATAGTACAATAATTATAAGTACAGAGGGGTGACAAAAAGAAAGCCTAATTTTAAAAGTTATCTTATTTAAAGATATATAACTAAATGAATAGATAAGCTAGAACTAGAATTTTTAAAGTTTCGAAGAGCGCCTAACTTCTACTTTAAGTAAGCTTACTAGTAGTTTTGCTTAGTAATCATCTAATGGGTGGTAAAAGGCTTTAAGAAAAGGCAGAAAAAAAGTCTATTTTATTCTAGTTACAACTTTTTATTGAACGTAAAAAAATATTTAAAAAGCAATTATGTAATACTAGCTTATATAAGTATTACGTCAGCAGATTTCTAACATTAGTTAATAATATAATTATTTCTTAAATTAGAAAATTAAAAAAAAGATGCTAACGAAAGGCGCTAAAATTACGTAAGCTTTTTTTAGCGTTAGTCTATATAATAATCTCTTTTTAACCTAAGATTTTCTCTTCTCTATTATCTCTCTATATCTATCAAACTTTTAAAGTTTAAAAAAAAAGTTTACTCTTTATTTTTACAACAAAAGTCTATTAGTGCTATTAGTACTATACTTAAAAAGCCTTCTAAATCTATTTACAAAACTATACAATGTATTAAAAAAAAAAATTTTTACCTCTTTTTTAGCCTAAACTAGGCCGCCCTGCTAATGTCTCTAAAAAAGCTATTTAAGTAGTAAATAGAGACCTAGAAAGAAGCCCTAAGAAAACAAATAAGAGTATTTTAGAAAAATATAGTTTATCTTTTTCTACTAAAAGCTTATAACACTTATTAAAAGTTGAGAAATACTCTATTTCTACTGCTAAGAAAAAACAGCTTTTAAACAAAAAAAAGCAACTTAGCAAAAAACAGCTGTTTACTACAAATACAAGTAAGTTTTAAAATATTCTATTTAACTTAAGAACATCTTTAAAATATCTAGTATTTTTCTAGTTTTTTAAATTACTTATAGCTAGCTTGCTAACTAAAATATAGCTCGCAATATTTCTATCTTAGTTTAGGGAGCTATTTAGCTAGGTAGTAAATTTAAGTTATACATAACTAGATTACTAAAAGATACTAGAACTTTTTTAAATACTTAATATTTAAAAAAAGTTTTAAATCTCATTGTTAAACCTCTTTTTAAAAGAAGTAAGTAAAACCTCTCTTATTTTATACTTTAAAAGGCTATAATTTTGTTATTACTTTATATTTTTTAGATATTGTTTAATATTTTAAAAGCTAATAGCTAACTCTATTTAGGCTAGAAATTTTAGTAGGATAATGCTAAGATCTATAAAACGCTATAAGTTATTGCCTAGTTTTCTAGAAATAGAATTCCCTTTTTTAAGCATTTTGCCTATAGCTTAGATTTAAATCTTATAGAGAACATTTAGAGTCTACTTAAAATTGCGCTAGGAAAAAGGCCTATTACCTCTTTAGGCATAGGTAAAAGCGTTAAAGCAGTAGAATTGTTAAAAAAAGCAATTTTAGAAGAGTAAGACTTTATACTACAACAAGTAATTAATAATTGTATTAACTTTTTACCTAGGCGTTATTTAGCTGCTAAAGCAGCTAAGGGCTGGTATACTAAGTACTAGTTACTAGCTTTAGCTACTTTAATATAAAAAAACTTTAAAAAATTCTATTTTAATTTAACTTTTATAATAATAATTAAAATAACATTCTACTTAGATATATTCTAGAAACTATATTAATATATAACACTT
The DNA here is from genome assembly GCA_009289805.1 of Alternaria gansuensis. NCBI lineage: Eukaryota > Fungi > Ascomycota > Dothideomycetes > Pleosporales > Pleosporaceae > Alternaria > Alternaria gansuensis. The sequence goes on along the minus strand of WBOK01000163.1, from coordinate 54,493 downwards.
GTTACTTTTAGCTAAAAAGATACTGTAAGTAAAAAGTTGTTACTAGGTTTAACTAGGTTCTTTTTTTACCTACTTTCACTGCCTTTCTAATCCCTTTTTCTGCTGACTAAGCTAGTTCAAAAGTAGCCTTACTACAAGAGGAAGTTATGCGCTTTTCAAAACGCAAAAGATTGTAGTTATAGCTCATTTAGTTATCTAGTTATATATCTTTAAAAAAGATAACTTTTGATAATACTCTTTCTTTTTGTCACCCCTCTGTAGTTTAGTTATTCCTATTAACATCTTAGTACCTACAACTTTAACTAGGCAGCTGCGTTATAGCTGTCTTTAATTAATTTTTGAAACTTCAGCTCTTACTGCTTCTACTAATATAGTACCTACGCTTAAGCTAAGTATAGGAACTACTAGTGCTCTAGAACTTTGTTAAAGTAAGCGTTTAAAAAAGTAAAAGGATAACCTTACAGTAGAGATGTGCCTAAAATAAGTATATATTAAGAAAATTACTACACCTACAGAGTCTAGGTGCTCTCTAGAAACCTAGATTCTATAGCTACTACATAAAAATACATTCTGTTATCGTTAGGCAGTAACCTAAGGAAGTAAGTAATAATTCTTTTATTTTATATTTATTATTTTGCTGTTTTCTTTTCTTTTTCTTCTTGCAGGACAAAGAGCTTAATAGGGCTAAGCTTACAAGAAGGGGAGGTTTATGCTAGTACATAGGGTGATACCCTACTATACGCTAGGTTAGTGCTCAATTACCTAATCTTAAGGTATATAACCTCTTCTATGTATCGCGGAAAGGGGTCACTATTTATTATCTACTTACTCCAAAACTCAACTTATACACTATATTATAAATAGGCGTCTCTGTCACGGATGGTTGCGTGCTGGCTGGATCCGCCAAACTCGCTTATCGTTAGCTTGCCCACCTACAATTGTGCTTATAAGGGGCTCCCCACTTTATTACTTAAAATATACACACGTTATTATTCTAGAGCTATCTTTTACTATCTTCTGTAGTGTGAAGCAAGTACTATTGCCTAAAGCTACCCCTTACAAAATAATACCTCCTCCTATAGGCTAATAGTCTAGAGATAGCTCTCTTAACGTAATCTAACACTTAAAGTAATTAGAAAAGCTAAAGCTTTGTTGCATTTAAACTTTTTAATCCCCTTTAAACCTTATTAAGGCCTGCAACGCCTAAAAAGCCTAAAAAGCGCACTTAAAACGTACCTACAACGCTTAAAAAGCGCATTAACGCTGTAGAAAAGTAATATAATAAACTTTAATCTTTGCAACAATTACTAGTTTTAAAAAAAAATAGCATAGCTAAAAAAAGTTAAATAAGAAGAAATTCTAAATATACTAATACTACTAATAATATTATCCTACGCGCAGAATACACTAAAAGCAACACTTACTATATATATACAACGCGTGTTAAAACTAAAAGACCTAGCTAAATACTAAGGCAAAACTTTTAAAGAATATTATAAGTTTACTTATTTTTATAAAGTAGTATTTTAGCTACTACTATAAAAAATTAAAAAAAAAAAAAGTAGTTTAAGTAATACAGTATTTTAAAGTAGACTTTTAAAAGCTTTAGTATGCTTACTATAAACATTCTTTTAAAGCAAAAAGAGAAATACTAACTTAGAACTACTTTAAGTAATATATGCTAAACTTACTTTTAAACTTTATTAACTACAGCCTTAAAGCAGTAACTACGCATACGCACGCTATATAATAAAAAAATAAACTATTTGATTATTTATAACTTATTTTAATATCTTTAAAAATTAACTTCTAATATATACTAAGGCATAAATAGTCTAGCACTTATTTACAAAACTAAGGCCTAAACTGCAGCACGTAATTACTAATTACTATTAAATCTTTATAACTAAAGAAGACTTTATTACACTGAAATCTATACTTAAATAGAATTTACGCAGAGTACCTATTATGTATAATTTACTTTACTCTAACACTTTTACAAAAAAAAAATACTCCTCTTTAGCTACTATACTAAACGCACCTAAGAAGCGTAAGAATAGTAATAATATTATATACTTTAAGTGCTAAAAAAAAACACTACGCTAATAAGTGCTAAAGCAGTAACCTTAATAAAGTCCTAGTTAATATAAACTAAATAAGAAAAAGTTAAGCCTTATTATAAACTTAAAGTTAGTAAAGCGCGTGCTAATAGATATTTTACTTAAAATGCAGCATGTATACTACACACGTTTAGCAAATATCATAAAAAAACAACTTAAAGTTATTTTAAACTTATAAGTAGATGTTAACCTTATTAGTTAAAAAATAGCTATAGAAATAGATCTAAAACTTATTTAGAATATAGAGCTTTCTTACTTAAGTTAAATTAGACTCTAAAGGCAGAACATATATATAGCATATAAGCTCTAGCTACGCTTAATAAATAATAATAGCGTAAAGCAAATTACAAAAGTTACTGCGTGTAAAGTAAACAAAAAAAGCGCACTACTATTGCTTAGCAATCTCTTTTTAAGTTAAGAAGGTATCTATATTAACTGTAGAAGGTAGATGTAGCGTTAAGAATATATAAGGGCAAATATTAACTTAGTAGCTATTAAAGTATTTTTAAAAAATATAAAATTTATAGAGTTAAGAGCTTACCTCTTAAGAGTACTCTAAAGTAATAGCGCAAGTATTAAGCCTAAGGCATATATATTAAATATATCTATAGTGTAAGTGTAGCGTATACCTAGTATATTGCAAAATTATGCTAATATTTTTAATAATAAAGCTGCTAAAACTTTTTTATAACTAAAAAGCTTAAATTAGATAATCTTTATTTAAAAAGAAAAAGAACCCCTTTATAAGCCTCTCTATACTCTCTCTTTTTATAAGCTTTAAGTGCTTTATAAATATGTTAAAAAAGCACTAAAAAAAAACTTGCTACAGCACTAGCCCTGCGGGCGCTTTAATATTATTTATACTTAAGAAAAACAGGACTTTCTACCTTTGCGTAGATTATTAGAGTTTTAACGCTGTTATAATAGAAAAATATTACTTGCTTTTTATAATTAAAAAGACACTAAACTGCCTATTAGGCGTATACTACTACACTACACTGAATTTTAAAAACGCCTACTATTGTCTAAGAAATAAGGCAGAAGATAAGTAGAAAACTACTTTTAAAACATAATACAGACATTTTAAATATCTTATTATACTTTTCAAGCTTATAAACGCCCTAGCAAGTTTTTAAGCCTATATTAAAAAGCTTTAAAAAGGCACTTAAATTATATCTACATAGTTTATCTAGATAATATTTTTATCTACACCTACAACAATAACATTGCACTACACTAGTATACTATACGCGCTATATTTAACTTTTAATAAAAAGCAAAGTTATATATAAATCTTAAAAAGTGTATATTTACTTTGATTAAAGTTTATTTTCTAGAATTTATTATTACAAGAAGCAGCATTTGTGTTAATCTAGCGCGTGTTACTACTATTAAGCAATAGCCTACACCTACTAGTATTAAGGAGCTGCAGTCCTTTCTAAGATTTATAAACTTTTATTAGTGTTTTATTAAAAACTATGCTATAGAAATAGCACTTCTTATAAATATTTTAAAAGAGAAACAGGTGTTCCACTAGAACAAGAATATAAATACTACTTTTATAAGACTAAAGCAACGCTTTATATATACGCCTATCTTGCGCTACTTTAAAGATACACGTATAATTTATATTAAGATAAATGCTTTAACTTTTACTATCTTAAGTATATTGTTTTAACTCTTTAAGGACAAAAAGTAGCATCCTATTATATTTTACTTACAAAAACTACAAAATGCTAAGCTAAACTATAAAGTATACAACTTTAAACTTTTAGCTATTATATAAAGTTTTAAAAAATAGCAATACTACTTGGAAAACGCTTAACACACTATTTAGGTATTAATAAATTATAATAACTTACGTTCCTTACGCGCTGTATAAAAGCTAAACTAGCGTTAAGCACGCTAGGCTTTATATTTAGAGGCTTTTAATCTTATAGTTAAATACTACTTAAGGCGTAAAAATCTGTAAATAGACTATTAAAAAAAGCAAATTACAATTAAAAGAACTTATTATTAACTTATCTATTACTTATACTGCAGAACAAACATCTAGCAAGAGTAAAGTAAAGTAAAATAAAAAGTTTTACAACTTAGCATAGCTAAGAAAGCGCATATAAAACGCATATAGCTAATATTTATAAAATAAAGAGTATTTAACCTGCTAGTGCTATAAAGTACATACTATGCGTACTACGCTCTCTAGCTAAAGTATTAGTCAGTAGTAAACTTGCAATAGTAAAGTTAGAAGCTCTAATAAATAAACTGCGCTAGTTATAATAAAAAAACACTTTTGCTTTATAGTAGGTTACAAACTCTATATAAGCAGCACGTACTTAAAATAGCAGCAGCGCGTAAGTATAGCGTGTTAACAACAAAAAAGTTCTAAAATATAAAGGCAGAATTTACGTTCTACTAAAATAAGCTATTAAGTAGAAGATTTTATTACAGAATTATAATAGGTGCAAGGCAGGTTATTTTAGCACATATAAGACTTATAAGCTTATTAGCAGGCTATATTACTAGCTAGAGCTAAGCTATAATATTTAAGATTACGTAAAAACCTATGTAGTATACTAAAAAAGTAAGGCTCTAAAACATAGTAAATATAGTTAGTTATTACTATTACTTATTCCTAATAAAATCTTTAAAGAAGTAAGCCTTAATTTTATTATAAAGCTACTACTAGTAAAAAATAGTTTAAGCTGCGTGTTTTATATAATTCTTGTAAATATTAATTACTTTTTAAAAATAGCAATTTATATACTTATATTAAGAAAATAAGATGCAAAATAGTTTGCAGAATCTTACTTTAAATATATTATTTTACAGTATAAAATTTAGAAAGGCATTGTATCTAATTATAGTTTAATTTTTACCTTAGCATTTTAGACAGAAATATGCTACTAATTATAAGTAAAGCATAGGCTAAGCACAGCATTCTACTTATAGATAGACAGGCAAACTAAACACTAAAACTAAATAATTAAGTAATACTTAAAGCCATTTACTTTAAAAAAATAAAACAATTAAGTATTACTTTTGTTAACTATATAATTTGTATACAATAACTCTATCTACAAATTAATAAAACAACACCCTTTTAGGTAGTATATAGTAAGTATTTATTACTTATATTGCCTCTTAAAGATAGCAGGCTAGAAGAGGAAGTACTAGACGCTATAAACAGAGCGTAGCGCATGCACAGCACACGTGCAATAGTAAAAGAACACTTTTTAGCAGTATAAAAATACTAACGCTAATACTATAATAAAAAATATAAACTAAAAATCTTCTACTAAAAAGACTTAGTTTGCCTTAGCACAAAGAACGTTAGCCTAGCCTACTAACTTAGTAAGAAGCTTTTTAGCAAGTTTATAAAACTATTTTAAGTGCAAGAAGTAGTTAAAACGCAAGCTTACTAACTACAACTACTACCTTATAATTATATTTATAATATTTTCTACGTTTCTCTACTAAAGTAATAGGAATCGCGCAGTAGTTAAAAAAATAATACTTAAGTACTAGAAATTAGCTTTAAGAGTAAAGAAATTTAGGAAGTTAAAAAGTATTAGAAAAATAAATTAAGAATAGCTAGTTAAAATATTAGTTGCAATAAAAAGTTTATAATAAATTATAAAATACCTAGACTTTAGTATTACAGTTTAAAAATATAGAAGAACTAATTAAGAAATATAAGTATAAACAAAAATTATTACGTCTTAAATATGCTAAAAAAGTATACTAAACATTATTGCCGCGCCTTAATAGCGCAAAACATTAGGTATTTAAGAAAAACAAAATTATAAGTATAAAAGCTAACTACTTCTACTTATTATTATAAATCTTTTTACTACTACTACCTATCTTATTATTACTACTACTTCTAGCATTACTGTTATAAGCGCTACCTGCGCCTAGACTGTGCCTAAGTAGTAGCTTGCTGTTATTACCTAAGCTCTTATTACTATTATTATTATTACTAGTAGAACTAGTAATCCTAGCTGCATAACTAGTAATTAACTTAAAAGTAGCTACTATATAGCGGTGCTCTACTAATATTAAGCTTAAAAAATAAAGTAAAGATGTTAGCACCTAAGTAAGAACTTCTAAAAGAGTACTAGTATGCGCAGTAACGTGGTAGTAGTTAAATAACTTAAAGTTAAATTAGCGCTAGAAGCGCATAAGCTTAACGCTAGTAGTAATAATAGTAAAGTTAGTTCTTAGGGTGTTAGCATTAGCAACTGCAGTATTAAAATAAAAGCAAAGTTAATATAAATAATTTAAACGCCTGTTAAGCGCCTTAAAAACTTATTTGAAATTAGCTAAAGCGCCGTTAATAAAATAACAAAACTTACTTTAGTATAACTACTATAGTTGCTCTTAATATAATAGTTATAATAATAATGCTTAGTTTTTCTATAAATTTTTTTTTGCTTAGCAATGTTTTATACGCAACGCAGGCAGGTTATATATAAAGTAACAAAATTAATAGCTTTTTTAAGTATGCTAAACTTATATAGCTAAGCATCTTGTAAGTAGAACTTTTTAATATACTTAGAATTTAGATAGTAGACTATAATAAAGATTAGAGCTTAGTATTAAAGTATATAAAGAGTACGCTAATGTTGTGTGTTAAGTATATTAAGCAAGACAAGGACTACAAAAAATATAATAGAAAATTTCTTAATTACTATAGCAAACATTACCTTGCATAGACTACTTATAATAATTATATACTCTTACTTTTACTTTTAAAAATTTTTCAAAAATAAACAAATAGAATTTAAAAGTTACTATAATAATACTATAAAACTTAAACTATAGAGCTTGCTATATATTTAACTTATAAGTAATACGTGTTTTAAGCGTATATAACTTGTGTATAAAACATGCTCCTTGTTAAGCTATCCTTATACATAATTTAGGAAGTTTTAAGTTAAGGCTGTTAGGACGCTAGGCTAGAGGGGGAGGCTCTGTCACAGATAGTTGCGTGCTAGCTAGATCTGTCAAACTCGCTTATCGTTAGCTTAAATATACACACGTTATTATTCTAGAGCTATCTCTCACTATCTTCTGTGGTGTAAAGCAAGTACTATTGCCTAAAGCCACCCCTTACAGTCTCCTTCTACTAATAGTCTTTCGTACCCAACCTACAATAAGATTATTATCTTACCAACCCTGTTCTTGTATAATCTAATCGCTAGTGATCTCCTGCCCTCGTGGCAGTATGTCTTTATACACTCCAACACCCGTACACTATGCTAAGATGTAGACGCGTTTTTTAGAAATAAGAAAAAGTAGAGTTATATACTTTACAACGCATAACGTGGTTCACCAGCGAGCGCCGCACCCCACCGAGCGCCGTACCTCTTAAGGCTTATACTAAAGCTAACGTGCAGCTTGCCCTCTCTAACATTAAATGCGACTAGATTACAAGCCTGTAACGCGCTAAGGCGATCTACAAAGTGCCTAAGCATACAATACAATAGCGACGCGACAGGAAGCCCTTTAAACGCAACTGCAAGCTAAACTTAAAAAGCCTAACAAAGCTAGAAGAAAAGGTAATTATACAGCGTACACTTAATAAGAATCTACGTAAAGTACTGCTTTTAAAGCTATATATATAAGATATAGCTAATAGATTGCTGCGCAATTACAGCGGTAAGTCTATTAGCAAGAACTAAGTTAATAAGTTTATTAGGCATACGCCTAAGCTACGCACGTAATAAAGCTATCTATATAATTACTAGTAAGCTGTCTGCAAAGACGCAGTAACTATTAGGCTCTAGTTTATGCTTATTTAGAATATAAAGGTAAAGCATAGTATTATAGATAAGAATACTTAGAACTTTAACAAGTTTAGCTTTATAATAAGTAAAATATCCTCTTAGCTTATTATTATAGGCGTAGAGAAACCTAGAAAACAAAAGAAACTACAGCCTAGCAATTGCAAGTAAGTAACTCTAGTACAAGGCGTTTCTATAATAGAGCATATTATTCTACTTTTCTTTATCTTTGCAGGTAAAGTCCTTATTACCTCCTAGTTTACTAATCTACTTTATAATTAGATTATTACTGTCTTTTCTACTAGCTAGATTAACAACAACCTTACGCTAGCGTAGCTTAAGCACTTTAACACTTATATAAAGGCGTTTTCTACTAGGGCGTATAAGCTGCTTATTATTAATAGTTATAAGAGCTACTACTTAATAGAATTCTAGAACTACTATAAAGAGAATAAGATTATTACTCTCTATATGCTACCTTACTTATTGCACCTCCTACAGCTTTTTAATATAGTCCCCTACTTGCTGTTAAAGCGCTACTATAGCAATAGAATCTCGCTCTTAGCACGCAGCCGCATCTACTATATTAATATAGAAACTTTTTTACTTGCTTTTAAAGTAGCTTTTAAGAAGACGTTTACACTAAAGAACGTTTATATAAAGTTTTAAAGTACTAGACTAGTCTTATACAACTTAGAGGCTGTATTATTAAAGCTAGATGTATAGCTATATACGCTAATACTACCTGCACTAAGCACTATTGCCTAAAAGGCGCAAACACTGCGTAACGCTTGCAAGATAGAAGCGCAATTTATGCTAATTTAAAATTGCATTTAAAACTACTAAGAGTTACTAGCAAGCTTATTAGATAAGCAGGTAAAGCAGCTAAGTAAAGGCGCTTAGTAGATAGCTTATAATATAGTGTTAGTATAGAAGGAAATAGGCCGCCTTTAAAACGCTATTAACACGCTTATAAAGCACAAGACTTGTAAAAGGCAGTACGTATGCGTAAAGAAGACTCTAATAGTTAGTAAGGTATTTAACTTAATTGCTGAAATAGAGGGTAGGGGGCGTAAGGACGGCAAGACGCCTGCGAAGAGAGTGCGCGCAGAGAGGCGCTACGGCCGTTGCAGTAAGATTAGGCATAACTCTTGCACTTGCAAGGTAGAAATTAAGGATGTAAACAATAGCAACGCTTCTAAATAATACTATACTGTTGCAAGAGTACAAGATTTGTGTTGTGCAACTAAGCTACGTTGCTGCGCGTACGCCTCGCTGGTTTTCGTGCGGCGCTCGGTGGGGTGCGGCGCTCGCTGGTGAACCACGTTATACCTTAAGTATATATCACTTACTTATAGTTGCCTAGCTAAAAAAACTTTAGTATAGTATGTTTCTTTGAACTTATAACAACTCTCATAAACTTAGTAATACTTATCTAGAAACTTATTTTTTAAAGTTTTAGATAACCTTTTTAGGGACACTGTACTTAGCTATAGTCTCTTGAAATAGCTTAAACCACGCGCTAATCACTCTGAAATCTTTCTACAATACTCTCTACCTATCATTTACTTAGTGAATAACTATTTCAAGGATATCTGAACGCATTATTAAGCGCGTAGCTTACTTTTTACTAACAGGCTTTTAACTATAAGCACTTCAAAGTTATTAGCTATATTTTCAACATGGTATAGCCAGAGCGCAAATCTTTATATATTAAAGTTACAACTATATTAGGAAAGCGTTTACTCTTTAGTTGGAGTAAGATTATAGCAAGGGTTACGATAGCTATATAAGAGTAGATTTCGCTATACTGTTATGTTAATGTAGACTTCAAGACGTCAAAGTCGTTAGCAACGGGTTAGAGACTTTCAAATTAGCAGTTATAGTATGCTAAAAGGACTAGTTTAATTCTATCTTCTTAAATAAGTATTATTGCGTATTGTTGTCTAGACATATATTAGGAAAGATAGTTAGTCGTAGTCTTGGCAGAGCTAACCCACGCGATGGGTTGACCCAGGCGATGATGAACTGTGTTACATGTAATACATAGCGATTTTTACACTTTCAACAATAAATTGTACTTATATCTGTTTATTCTTTTTTTCTCCCCCTTATTTTAAGCGAGATTGCAGGCGCAAGCGTGCTGACTAAGCAGCTTATTAAGCAACCCATCTTCAAGAAGAAGTTTTTAGCTTTTCAAAAGACTAACCCTTGTTAGTATAGCCTTTGTAGTTAGAGAAATACAAAGCTTTAAAAAAATAACGTTCTTAACGTCTTTTTCTTTTGTTACCCCGCTGTAGATTTTTACAAGAAATATTATTAACCTCTTAAGAGTATATTTAGTAGTAATCCTAGGAGTTCTGGCTTCTTTAGCGATTTTATAAACTCTAAACTTTTGTAAATTATTATTGTATTATTGTAATACTGATAGACAAGTTTATTTATGTACTAAGAAGTAAAGCATGTTACTATTGACTTTATTGCTTATATAGATATAGGAGTATATGTATATATATATTACTGTAAATGTAAGAGATTACTAGTACGTAAGTTAGGTTGAAACAAGCTTAGTAAGATAATAATCTTATTACAAGTTAAGTATAACGTGCCTACTACAGAATGGCGCACACCACTAAAATGGCGCACTGTGCCAAGACCACACCACTTTCTACCATCTCTACAATGCCACAATAACCTAATCTTATATTACGTCCTTAGACAGATAGATTTATCCTTGCTATTTATTCTATAAAATCTAACGCGTTATTAAGCCTGCAACGTTCTACTACTATATACAACGTGCTTAAAACTACTCTTTAAAGGCAACACGCTGAACTAGCTTTTAATTATAATACCTACTATAATGCATTCAAGCTGTAAAGGCATAATAAAGTAGCAATTATATAGTTTATTAGAAAGCTTAACGCGCAAGGATTTGCCCTTACGCTTAGCTACGTACAAGAGATAGTTAATTAACTACTAGCTATACGTAGTAGTAGCTAAGTTAAAGAAAACTTAACCTATAGGCTTGTACGCTAAAGACTTAAAATTAAATCTTAAGTAATAAAATAGCAAGATTACTAAAGAGCTTTGTATAGCAACCTAGCTATTATTACGCCTTAGTCTAATTTTATATATAATGTTAAGGCTCAGTATTAAATTTTAGATAAGACGTTTATAATTTTAATAAGACTAGCTTCTAGATAAGTATTAGAAAGTTTATTCAAGTAGTACTAGCCTCTAAAAAACGCCTTAAGCTACTTAAAGTTTAACTTAGTAATTATAAGTAGGTAACATAAATTGCTAGCATTAATATAATAAAGTAGTTAATTTTACTATTTCTTATTTTTTAAGCAAAGCACTATAAGTAGGCCTAGTATTATAATAACTTAAAGGATTAGAGGATAGGTGTTAGTAATAATAGTTAGACAACAAATAAGCTTAGTCTAGTCTAGTTATAGCACTTTATCTAGTATATAAAAGCTTAAATAGTAGGTAGATACTACCTACTTATCTTTAATAGCTATAAGAGCTACAAGTTAATTGCCTTTAAGAAACTTTATGAGTAAAGTAATATTATTACTTTTTATATACTTCTACACTTATTGCACATCCTATAGCTACTTAATATAGGTTGTTTTGCCTTGCTAAAGTAGGCGTACAAGAAGAAACTTAGAGGCTTAGTAAATAGCTATATCTACTATATTAATAAAAAAGCCTTTTTAGCTACCTTTAAGCTAATGTTTAATAAAGCGTTTTTAAAAAATAATATCTTATTAAGCTTTTAAGCAACTAGCTTAGTCCTACATAACTTGAATATAATATTATTTAGGCTTAAAGTATAGCCTTATACGCTAACACTACCTATACTAGAGCCTACCCCTTAGCAACCTAAAACACTAAGCAACACCAAAAAGATATAAGCTTAAACAACGCTAATAATTAAAAAAATGATAAATTATAAAAAATTATTACTTAACTTTATTATTAAGGTAATACTATAAGTTAAGAAGACATTGGTTTTATAAGAGCACTTACACACGTTGCATAAGGCTAAAATAGCTAAATTTAAAGAGGCAAACTAAGTAGCATTTAAACGTAAAAAGCGTAAAAAAAGGCAAATTTAGAAGAAAGAAACTCTTTTTTAGGCAGAGGCAGAGAATATAGCTAAGCAAAAGGATGTTAAAATCTAGTTAGAGGTAGAAAGGCGTTTGGAGAGGTTGCGCGTAAGTAGTAGTGTAGGAAGTATTTAACGCTGCAAGAACTGCGGCAAGGCGGAATATAATAAGCGCACATGCAAGAAAGATGCAGTAGAAGAAGAGGTTTAATTCTAGCTATTATACGCCTTTATTATATGTTGTAGTGGAGTGTTATTGATGTGCAAAGATAGTTTTATATAGAGGTGCGCCATTTTAGTGGTGTGCGCCATTTAGCGGTAGGCACGTTAGAGACTTTTAATTGATCAAGACGCCTATCTAGTTATATAGTACAAGAAATAGATGGCAGAGAAAATAAAAAATATATTATAACTCTTTCTACAATTTTAAGAACAGGTTATATACTTTAAGATTATATAGTTAAGAAATAACCTAGCTTGCAGTAGTGTATCACCCTATGCACCGGCACAATAGCTATTGAGTAGCTATAATAAACTAACAAGCATAAGAATTTTGTAAGCTGCTTTAAAAGATAAAAATGCTATTTATTATTAGTAATAATAACGTGTTTCACCACCGAGCGGCGCACCCTATCGAGCGCCGCAGTCTCTCCACTAAAACAACGTCCCAACAATAACGCGTGATGTCTTAACAACTATAAACTTAGAGAGGCTATACTAAAGCTAACGTAGAAATAACAGTCTCTAAGTTTTTTAAAAACTAAATTTAAAGTATTTAACTTGCTAAAATAATCTATAACGTTGCTAAATAAACAATACGTTAATAACGCAATAAGAATACTTTTAACGCAACTATAAGCTTGATTATAAACGACTTATAAAACTAAAAGAAGAAGCTATTAATAAGCGTGTAATAATTAAGGCTAAGTAAGGACTACTTTGTAGAAAAGAAAACGTGCAAAATATAGCTAACAGACTACTTAAAGAGCGTAGCTAGAAAGAAGTTAGTAAGAACTAGTTTAATAGGTTTATTTAGTATAATTTTAAGCTACTTACCCGCTAGAGCAATTTATATAATTACTAGTAAGCTATTCACGAAGACTTAGTGCTTATTGAAGGCTAGTTGAAGCTAATTCAAAATATAAAAATAAAATATATTATTATAAATCAAAATCTTTAAAACTTTAATAAGACCAGCTTTATTATAAATTAAATCTTATTATAGTTAATTATTATAGGCTTAAACAAACTAAAAGAAATAAAAAAAATCTAGCTTAGTAATAATATATAAGTTACGCTAATATAAGCTTTTAGCGTAATAAGTAAGTTAATTTTAGTATTTCTTATTTTTGTAAGCAAAGTTCTAATTTCTACTTAGTTTACTAAAAATTTGCTATATAACTAAGTAATTTAAGTTAGTCTTACAGGCTAGACAAAAAATAATCTAACACTTGACTAGCTTTATTACCTTAATTTATATACGCAGCCTATAAGGACGTACCCAAGCGAGTCGCCAACGCGAAATCACCGTAAAATTTCAAAAAAACAGGTGTCTCTTTCTCAACAACCACAAGGTAGAATTCTCTATAAACTTAACACAGTTGTTGCACTTATATAAAAAGAAAGCTGTGAGATTTTAAAAAATTTTTAAAAGGTAATTGTAGAGATAGACTACTTGCACCCCTGCAGAACCACAAAACTAAGTTTATCTCGCATAATCTCAAAGCTAGAGTTTTTATATCTTATTAGCTTTTTCTTTATGTAGATGGGGCAATTGTATTAAATTTTGAAAGAGACACCTGTTTTTTTGAAATTTTACGGTGATTTCGCGTTGGCGACTCGCTTGGGTTGGCGACTCGCTTATGAAACACGTTAAGCTGCTTATTATTAAAAGCTCTAAAAGCTACTATATAGTAGCTTTCTAAGATCTTTGCCTAGAAATAAAGATGATCTTTTTTTTTATTCCTTTTTACTCATAACACCTTTTAAAGCCTTTTAATATAAGCTACTTTTTACTATTAAAGCGCGCGTATAGTAATAATATCAAAATCTTAGCACGTAATTGCATTTACTATATTAGTAACAAAATGTTACAAGTAACACGAAGGATTCTCTTATTAACGTAGAAGGTGGGTTAGAGGTCAACAACACACACGCTAGAAGGTAATAATCCACGCAGAGCGCAGGGATCACGTAATTAGCATCTCACCAAGACAGGACCTCTAGGAGGTCACTACATAAAGGGAGGCTAGCGTCCTCCCTAACCTCTCTCTTAGATAGGAGGCACAGGAGGACATAGAACAAAGGTAATAAGTATAAAAATATGTTAAATCTTATAATTATACTTATTATAGTTAACATAAATAGTTTATCTCTTGTACAAACTATTAACTAGTTATTTTACTCTTTATAAAATTAGTATAAATTACTTTTAGTTAATATTGATAACTTTTTTTTACTTAAAATTACTTTTATAATTTCTTATAAACTACTACTTAGTCTACCTTGCCTTAATATAGGCTAAGCTTAAAAAAGTATAGCTAAACTTTATGTAATACTTTAACTACTAGGAATTCTAGTAAATAATTTAACTAACAAGTTACTTAATTAAAATTTATAATAGTATTCTAAAAATTTACTTAAAATAATATAGATTAAAGTTTAAAACCTTCTACGCTAAACAAACTAATTTTAAAGAATAACAAGATGCTTAATGCATTTAACTTTAATTCTAAAAACAACTCTAGTGCTTAAGAGATTAGGAATCTTAGGCAATAAGCTTATATTTATGCATAGCAAGTAGCTTAAATAATAAATATAATTAATTAGCTCCTAAGTTAGCTAATAGCTACTTTAAACAAATAACCTGTTACTATAAAAAACTTTAGATAGCACTACTTAAAAAGTAAGAAAGAAAATAAAAGAAACTATAAATATTTTTTACCTATACTAATTAATACTGTAAGTATAATAAGGTCTCTACAAAAAAAAAATTATAGTAAGTATATATATAAAAAATAGAGCTTTTTACTAAATACAACTTTATATAAGTAACTACTTACTTAATATAAAATAAAAAGAGATTAAGGCTAAAATGTTAACTTTATTTATAAGTTAGACAAAGTTTTAATAAGAAATAAGATATATTTTTAAAAAAGTAGACGCTAAAAACTAAGCTAAGAAGAAATTTACTTGCCTAAAGTAGACTAAGTTAGTATTAGCATATATAGTAGAATTTAGGCAACTACAAGCATAAATTAATTAAAATTATAAAGCACTTTAAACAGCATTAATAGTAGGCCTAAAAGAGAATATTAAGGACAGCTTTATGTACTACAATAAGCTTAATATACTGTATGCGCTAGTTAAGCTAGCTACACGTCTTAATAATAAGCTCTTAAAAAGACATAATTAAAAAAATTACTTTTAACTTAGCCTAGCTAATACAAAAAGACAATGCAGCAGGTATAATAAAGAAAGTAATATTATTATAACTAGCAAGGTACAAAAAAAGCTAAAAATAGAAATACTTAAAAAAAAGGTAGAATAGCTTTTTTGTTAAAAAACGCTAAAAAGCGTTATAATAATAAAGTATATCTTTAATATAGTAAAGTTAGATACTTTGCCTGAAACTAAAAAAAAAATAAGTTAAATTAGTAGCTGTTAAAATTAAAATAATAAAACAAAGAATATTATACCGAGTTTCAATAGAACTAAATAATAACTTAAGCAAATTAGATTTCTATAGAAAGGCATACTTAATAAATAGCTATAAGATTATACTATAACTCAAACTAGATAATAAGGTTCTTACTTTAAGCAAACTTAAGCTAATAAAGTAGTTATTTAAAAACAAAGTTATACTAAAATAATTATATAATAACTAGTATTAGGTGTGTAGAATAACAACGTACTACGCTAATAGATTTAAAGTTTAGGCAAGTATTATAATTTCTAGCAAATATCCTAAAAAAGTTAGATATTAGGCAATACACTAACAACTCTACTTTAATAATCTAGTAGCTGAAGTAAAGAACTAAGAAGCTAGGAAAGTAGAAGGTACTAAAGAGTATAAAGAGTAATATTAGTACAACTATAAGCTTATTTATAAGTTCTATAAAAATAATAAAAAAGGTATAGAGTAGACTAAAACTAGTACTACTACTTAAACTTGTAAGTAGATTAGTGCCTAGTGAATAAGTGTTACTTTTATAAACTTAAGAAAGTAGAAATTTATTACTAACTCTTATAAACGTAATACAAGGATAGATGCAACTTCTATTAATAGTAACTAAAAAAAGCATAACAAGTAGACAACTACTACTATATTACTTTATTATTAAATATTTGCAAGGCAGTAGACTACTTAATTTATAAAGCAAAGAAGCTAAAGCTAAGAAAATAAGCTTTAGAGTAAAAGATACTCTACTAAAACTTTTATTCAAGCTTTTATTACAATAATAATTGCCTAATATACTATAGCACTAAGTATAGTAAAGGCTACTTTCATAAGAAGAGAAAGAGTAAGTAGGTAAAAAACTAGAATGGTGCTCAAATTAAAGTTACACTAGTAAGAGTATACTTAAAATAACTCTAAGAAAAGTATAAAATACTAATACTTAAGTAAAGTAGTTATTTACAACTAAGTTTATATAAAGTTAGAAGATATAAGTGCTTATAAACAATAAGGCTATATAAATAATAATCTCTTTATAAGTAGTAAAGAAATATAAAATACTATATTAAGTTAAGATAAAACTAATTCTAATAGTGTTAGCTAACAAGAAACTTATAAAATATAAACATAGTATATTACTATTAGAGAGTAAACTGATAAAGCTATAAATAGCAGGCATAGAGTTCTAAATAAATATCAATATAATAGATCTAGGAGAACTAAATATATGAATTAGTTATAATTAGCTAAAGGTACATAACCCCGCTATGAATTAGCAAATAAAAATAATACTTAAAAAAGTACTTATACATAAAGCTGCTAAAGTTTATAAAAAAATATGCCTAACAAATTAAAGCTTAACTTATAATAAGAGTTTTAGTAAGACCTTGCTGTATGAAACTAAAAGAATTTATGCAAAAGACTTTTAAAAAATAAAAGTAATTTAAATAAAGTAAGTTATAACTATAAAGAAAAAACCTTTCCTACTCAAAATAATAAAAAGGTATTATACTAATAAGTTTAGGGAACTCTTTAAGGAAAACAAGGCTATAAAGCAAGCAGACTATTAAAATTAGAATTATAAAGTTATCTTAGATAATAGAGCTTAGCTAAGCCTAGGACTAGAATACTTAATATTGCCTAAGCATAATGCTAAGTTAAGAAATTAAATCTAGGAAAATCTAAAAAAGGAATTTATTTAACCAAACATACGCCTACTAGCCTTACTTATCTTATTTAAAAAGAAGCCTAATAAGAAGTAACAACTATATATCAACTTTCAAAACTCAAATAGCGTAATATAAAAAAAACTAATGTTTCTTACTACTAATAATAAAGCTTATAAATTAACTAGAATGAAATAAGTGTTTTACCAAATTTAAGATTTAAAAAAGATCTTACTAAATTAAATTTAAAAAAAGTTCTAAGTAGATAACAGCGTTTGAAACAACATATAAATTATTTAAATTTTAGTTATGCCTTTTAAGTTAACAAACGCACTAGTAGCTTTTTAGTTAATTATTTATAACGCACTTTACAAATACTTTAGAATTTTTTTTACAGCGTACCTAGATAATATACTAGTGTACTTTAGTAGAATACTTAAAGAATATATAAAGTATGTTAAAAAAGTGCTTAAAAAGCTTGAAAATTATAAGCTATACTTTTAGCTAAGGAAGTACAAATTCTATAGTAAAGAGATAGAATTCTTAGGCTTTATAGTATTTACAAAAAAAGTTATAATAAATTTAAAAACAATTATAGCTATACAGGAATACCTAACACTGAAAACAGTTAAAAATGTACAATTCTTTTTAAAATTTGCTAACTACTACTAAAAGTTTTTTAAAAATTACTTAAAAATTACTATACCTCTTTTAAAGATTATAAAGAAAGAAATAAGATTTACTTAAAATAAAATATAATTAAAAGCGGTTAACTAAATTAAACAGATATTCTTTAAAGTACTTATACTAGAGATGTACAACTTAAAATAAAAGACGCAAGTTAAGACTTACACGTTAGGATATGCACTTAAAGCTGTATTCTTATAGTAGTGCTTAAATAAGAAATAAAAATTAGTGTTTTACTATTTAAAAAAGCTTTATAGAGTAAAACTTGACAACAACGTTTATAACAAAAAGCTACTAGAAGTAGTTAATACTTTTAGATAGTAATTAGTCTATTTATTAGGACTACTACACTAAATCAAAAGTTTTTATTAATTACTAGAACTTAGTAAAGTTTATAACAATAAAGAAACTTAACTAATAATAAGTTTAATAAGCTAAGTTGCTAGTTTAGTTTAACTTTAAGATAACTTACTATACTAAAACACTTAATAGAGCAGTAGATGCCTTAAGTAGAAGATCTAACTTACGTAAAAAAAGTTATAAGAAACTATATAATGCTATATTTAAAAAGACGCTAAATAGCAGTCTATATTATAACTAGCTAGAACTAGCTAAAATAGCTAAAGTGGCTTAGTAGGTAGAAATACTACAACAGCAGTAGTAGTAAAGAGTAGCTAACTAGTAGTTTAAGCTTAAAGAAGACAGCTCTAACAAACTACTATAAAATAAAATAAAGTACTAAAATATAGTTTAAGGGAATTTAACATATATACCTCTATAAATAAAAATAAGTCTTATTAAGGAACTACATAAGTCTTTAGAATATAAATATATAGCAACTAAAAAAATAATTAAGCAACTAGCCAAAGTATTTATAATACTACGCTTACAAGTAAAAGTAGAAATTTATTAAGTTACTATTTAGCTTGTTACTAAAAAAAGCTTAAAAAATATAAGCCTTACAGCCTATTACAACCTTTATAGCTACTAACAGAACTATAAAGTAGTGTAATAAAAACTTTATAGTAAAGCTTTTAAAATTATTAGAACTAGAATTAGCTTAACTTTATAACACTATTTGAGAGATTATAAATTAATAAACTAAGGCGGCAAAGTTTATACTTATAAAAAAGGCTATTATAGTAAAAAGCTACGTGTACAAAGTTACAAAGGCACTAGTATTAAAGCATAATATATTTTAAAAGTTTATCACTAATTATAATAAACTATTTAGGTCTAAGTATTAGAACATATTCTTAGTAAAATTAAGTATAAAAAAGAAGCTATTAACTAGCTTCTACTCTAAAACAGACAGCTAGACAGAACAAATAAACTAGGTACTAGAACAGTATCTAAGAATATACGCTAATAAACTATAAGACAACTAGGTTAAACTCTTGCTAACAGTATAATTAGCCTATAACAGCACAAGGTTAGTAACTATAAAGCACTTACTATACTACGCGAATTATAAATATAAGCTAGCTACTTATTAAGACTTAAAAAATATTAAAAGTATTATAGTAAGTGTAGATAACAAAGCCTACTTAATACAAAAGCTACATAAAGAATTAAGTTAAAGTATAGCTTATAAAGACTTTATAACATCTAAAGTAGCTAATAAGTAAAGAATTAAGAAACTAACTTTTAAGAAAAAAGATAAAGTTTTTTTATTATAATAGAACATAAAAACTAAGTAACTAAGTAGAAAACTAAATAACCTTTAATTAGAACTATTTAAAATTCTACAGTAATTAATAACGTAAACTACAAACTCTAATTGCTACTAGGTATACGCGTTTACCTTGTTTTTTATAAAAAACTCTTAGAAAAAGCACCTCTTAATGCTAAGCCAGCTGCTAACATAGAGCTTAAAAACAATAAGTATAAAGTTAAGAAAATTAAGGACCTACAAAAAATTAGTTGTTAGTAGATATACTTAGTTAAGCAGTAAGAATAGCTAGAAAGCTAAAATACTTAAAAACTATAAAAGAACTTTACAAACTATAAGTTACAAGTACTTAAGTACAATTAAAAACATTTAAAGAAAAAAAAACTAAGTTTTTGAAGAAATAGAAGTAATTAAAAAGAAATTAAAGAAAGCGTTAGCTTATAACTAGCCTAAGTTATTTAATAGTTTAGGTAGCAATAGTTTAGTTGTTAGAAAATTTACACTAAAGGTAGAGTTCTTTTTAGCTTGCTCCTTTGTATAATTTTAAAAATTTAGAATAGCAAGATTTTAATTAGTAAATAATTGCTTTTGCGCCTTGGTCTATAGGAGCGCTAGCTTGCTTTAAGCTAGCTAAGCCTCTAGACGTGTAACTTTAAGGCGCTTCTTACGCTTTTTACGCAAAACCTTCTTTTACTCTTTTTTTAAAAACAAACAAGCTACACTCTACCTTTGTAAAAATATAGCTAATACAACAACTAGTTGTAGTATTTATAAAATATTAAAGATTCTTCTCTTTACAGCGCTTATAATAAAACGTAATCTTTTTCTTCTACTAATAAATGTAATTAGTCTAGGCCTAATATTGTTAAGTTAAGTTAGTTAAATAGACACAGCAGGATAATAAAACCTTCGGTATAGTTAGGAAGGCGTAGAGAGAAAAGAGTGTATAATATAATAGGCGTACTAAAACTTTATATGTAGCTAGCAACTTAGCACGTAGCATAAGAAAACAATATCTTAAGGTATCAAGACAATACGCCTAAGAGGGGAGATAATATTATAAGTAACACAAAGAATTCTCTTTTTAACATAAAATGTAAGTTAGAGATTAACTATATATACGCTAGAAGGTAATAATCTACACAGGGCGCAGGGATTACGTAATTAGCATCTTGCTAAGACAGGACCTTTAGGAGGTCACTACATAAAGGGAAGCTAGCGTCCTTCTTAACCTCCCATCTTAGATAGGAGGCACAGGAGGACACAGAACAAAGGCAATTAGTATAAGAATGTATTAAACTTTATTATTATACTTATTGTAGTAAACTTAAATAGTTTATCTCTTACACAAATTATCAACTAGTTATTTTATCTTTTATAAAATTAGTATCAATTACTTTTAGTTAACATTAATAACTCTTTTCTACTTAAAATTACTTCTACAATACCTTATAGACTACTGCTTAGTCTATCTTGCCTTGATACTTCTATTTTTAAGGTGTTAAAGGTAGTAGTTGTTGTTGTATTTAAAATAGGGTTTCTAAAAAAGTGAAAAGCAGCTACTCTCTACTAATTAGACGCAAAAGTAAAAAAAAAAAGATTGTGTATAGTTAATAAGATTTAAACAGTAAGTAGATAAGGGCTACGTGCTAAGCGCTTAGAGCAGAAAAGCTTAGACTACTAAGTAAAAATTAGGGTTGAAAAAATTTGCTTAAAGTACTAAAAAGCAACACTAAATAAAACGTGTTTAACAGCAATTGCTAGCCTATAGCTAGTAACAAAATTGTAATAAAGATAGAGAAGAAAGGTAAGAACACGAACGTTACTGCAGTAGAAGCCTACAATACTTTTTTTCAAAAGCTCCTTGCCTACTACTTCTTACTTTTAGAATTTTTTACACTATAACGTGTTTCCCGGGTTGGTGGCTAACCCGGTATGTGGCTAAGCGAACACCAAGTGCGACACCTGCGCTTTAACTTCGCGTTATGTCTTAACCACAAGCGCATTATTCGTCCTATACTAAAGCTAATATACAGCTTGCTATCTCTAATCTTAATACAAAACGCGTTTAAAGCGTTAATTAAGCTGCAAAGCTATATAATATTCTTTAAAAAATGCTAGCTTAACAATACAACAAGAAACGCACGTAACACAACTAGGTAGCGCACGTAAAGCGCATAAATATATTAAAAGAGGAAGCTATTATAAAGTATAATTTTAACAAGTCTATAAGAAGATTTGCGCCTACAAAGGCTACTATTTAAGAAATAGCTTATAAACTACTATATAAGCGCAGTAGTAAGCCTATTAAAAAAAACTAAATTAATAAGTTTATTAAGAGGACTTCTAAGCTTTATACGCGCTAAAGCTAGCTATATAACTACTAGTATACTACTTACAAAGATCTAGCGCTTATTAAGTGCTAGTTTAGCTTAGTGCAGGTAACAAAATAGAAGTAGAAAATTAAAAACAATAATATTTACAACTTTAATAAAACTAGCTTTATAATAGGCAAGATTTTATTATAGATAGTTATTACAGGCTTAAAAAAAATAGAAAAAAAAGAAATTACTTAAGTAAATATAAGTAGGTTACTATTCTTTAAGGTATAAGTGCTATAAAGCACTTACTTTCTTTTTTTATTATTTTTGCAAGTAGCGTACTTATTAACGTCTAGTTTAAGAATCTACTTAATAATTAAACTCTTAAAGTAAGTTCTAACAGCTAGACTAATAACTAACTTACTTTTACCTAGTTAAAGTATTTTAATAAGCATATAAAGCAAAGCGCTATAAGTACGTACTAGCTGTATATTATAAATAGCTATAAGAGTTATAGCTTGCTTAAATTCTAAAATCTTTATAAAAAGAAGAAAATATTTTTTTTTATATACTTCTACACTTATTACATTTACTATAGCCTTTTAATATTAGCTGTTTCGCGCTATTAAAGCGCAAGTATAGTAACTAAATTTTAGCCTTAGCACGTAACTGCATACACTTTATTAGTAAAAAAACTTTTCTTTAAGCATTTAAACTAGCTTTTAAGTAGTTTTTAATAGTAAAGAATATTTAGGCAGGCTTTAGAGGTGCTAGGCTATTTCTATATAACTTATAAGCTATTTTATTAAAGCTTAATATAAGGTTATAGACTCTAAAATTATTACTACTAAAGTAGGCTGCATAGAAGGCGTAGACACTAAGCAACACCTATAAAATTAAGGCGCAGGCTACACTTATTTAATAGAAGATTTAAAACTATTATAAGTTTTTTACAAGCTTATTAGATAAAAAGATTTACTAGCTAAGTAAAGGCGCGCAGCAAATTGCACATAATATAGTGTTATTATAAAAAAAATAGGCGCGTATATAAAGCGCAATTAATAAACTTATAAAGCATTAGTTAAGAAAACAAAAGTATATATAGATAAAAAAGATTCTAATAGTAGGGGAAGTAAGTAACTTAATTACTAAGAAAGATAGTAGTAGTTGTAATGCTAGCAAAGGACCTGCGCGTAAAGTGCGCGGTATAACGCACTGCAGACGTTGTAGTAAGAAAGGACACAACTCCTGCACTTGTAAAGTAGAAATAGAGAATCCTAAGGATAGTAACAAGTCTAAAGAATAGATTAGCTTACTATATTTTTTTAATATATTGTGTTCGTAATGCGCGAAGTTGAAGCGCAGGTGTCGCGCTTAGTGTTCGCTTAGCCACATACCGGGTTAGCCACCAACCCGGGAAACACGTTATAGTACTATATATAAACAACTGACATATAAATAATATAATACTTAAACTATTTTTCTCTCTATTTAACATAAAGACTAATAGCTTATATTAAGTAAAGTTAAACTTTACTAAGTTACTATACTAGAAGCTATAGTAGTAGATTATAAAAGCTAGCGTTTACTATTATTAAGTAGCTACCTTTGTTAGTTAAAAAGGAGCTAGTAGTAATAGTCTCTATAGTAATTAAGTTAGTGTAAGAGTTAAAATATAACCATAGTTAAGATATCTTTACGTCTAGTATTATAAATATTAAGGTTATAACAAGGACTGTAAAAGGCTAGCTTAGCTAGTATACTATATACACTACATATGTTAATAGTCTAAATATAGTAAAAGTATATTACTTTAGTAATCTTCTTTTACGTAAATACAACCTTAGTAAATAAACTAACAAGTAGCTTTGTAAAGAGCAAAGGCGTATTTAAGTAGCTATTAAGTAGCTAAAATAAACTAATGAGTAGAAAGATTTTGTAAGACAATTTTAGAATTAGAAAAGCTATATATAGATAGTAATACTGTTATTGTTTATTTATATCTAAAAATAGGCACTAAACGCTGCAACTGCAACACTACTAGAATAGCAACAGAACAACAGAAGTTGCGGTTAGTAGTAAATAATTATTAGTTAAGAGAGTTAGTCAGAGGGATATCGCGCTTCTCTGTTTCTGTCTAAACATGCGACACACTAATTGCGTGCCGGTAATGCCAAACAAGGGGGCATAAGCCTGGATACCTGTTATTAGCAATAAATCTTTTTTACTAAAAAGGTGTCTACAAAATGTGTGGTTACATTAAAAGGTTGTCTTAAAAGGCCGAAGCTACTACCTTGCCTTAATACAAACTAAGCTTAGAGAAGTATAGCTAAGCCCTGTGTAACAAAAAGCTTTTCTACTAGTATTTAAAAAAGCTTATTTTAAGGCTAAAATACTAGTAAATATTAATAAAAAGTTTTCAAGTGCTAAGCTTAGTTTATATAAAAATAGTATTATTTTATTATAGCTTAATATTATACTGCGTACGCCAACTCTACTAGCGTAAGAAACTACTACTTAAAAGCTAAAAATGCTGCGTAACACGCGCAAAATAGAGGTGTAAGCTATACTTATTAAAAACTATATATAAATTTAGCAAAAGTCTTTTATAAATTCTTTTAAAGAGTAAATATAGTAGTTAAGTATTTTTTTAAGGAGTTTAAGGTAGTAGTTGTTATTGTAGTTAAAATAGAGTTTCTAAAAAAGTAAAAAGTAGCTACCTTCTACTAATTAGTTGCAAAAGTAAAAAAATAAAATTATATGTAGTTAATGAGATTTGCATAGTAGATAGATAAGTTCTAAAACGAAAGCTTAGACTACTAAGCAATAATTAGAGTTAAAAAAATTTGCTAAAGTACCAAAAAACAATACTAGTTAAAACGTGTCTAACAGCAATTGCTAGCCTATAGCTAGTAATAGAATTATAGTAAAATTAAAATAGAATTAAAATATAATATAATAGAGGAAGAAAGGAATACGTACGTACTGCAGCAGGAGCCTATAATACTTAATAAACCTGCTACTTTTTACCTACTACTTTTTACTTTTTAAAAAGCACTATATATAAGTAATTTATATATAATATACTATACTATAATATAGCGTGTAACCTCTACAGTAAGCATTATCTTATTTTAGGCTTTTTTTTTAAAAAAAAGTATTTTTTGCTACTATCTACTTAGCACTTAATCTAGTCTAACTTAAACTGTTTATGCAAAAACCTAAATTTATAAAATATTTTAAAACTTAACTACTTAGCTAGACTTTTAAGTTTATAAATTTTTTAAATAAGTTCTTTATTTAAAATATTTTTACATATAAAAAGATCATTAAGCTCTGATTTAGCTAGTTAAAGAAAGAATTTATATTTTCTAAAGTATTTACTAATACTAGCGCAGTACTTAAAATTTATTACTCTAGTATTCTTTTCTTCTTATTTATTGTATAAAAGCTAAGTATAAAAACTAGAACTTAGCTTAAATAGCTATTGCAAGACGTTAAATTAGTAATAAAGGAAAAAAGTAAAAGAAAAAAGAAGTAGGCTTTCTGATATTGCGTTTATAGGTTAGTAAGTAAGGCAATAATAGTGTTATTGCTTTATTTTATCTAAGAGCACCTAGCAGTAAAGTAATAAGAATAGGCAAGATAAGGCGCGTCAAGTTAAGAGACAATTCGCGTCTTTATCTTGCTTTTCTTTATTTCTATCTTAATATGCGACACACTAATTGCGTGCTAGTAATGCTAAACAAGGGGGCATAAGCCTATATACCTGTTGTTAGCAATAAATCGTTTTTTACTAAAAGGGTGTCTACAAAATGTGTAGTCACATTAAAAGGTTGTCTTAAAAGGCCGAAGCTAGTAGTTAAGTATAAAGGCCTAGCAGATTACTAATTATATAGTATAAACATAGAAGAAAATAAGCTACCTACAAGATAATGTTAAAGTATTAACAAAGTAAAAATCTTATAAGCAGCGCTACTTGTAAGTAAAGAAGTCTTAAATAGTTAGTTAGGTAGCTAATTAGATTGCTAAAGTAGAGAGTAGTAGCTATAATAGTAGTGCAAAATCTGCAAAAAGAATGCGTAGTAAACAGCGCTGCAAGCATTGTAGCTAAATTAGACATAACTCCTATACGTGCTAAGTAGAATTAGAGAATATAGAGGATAGCAACGTATGTAAAGAACTATATCTTATTCTATTTATTACTAAAAATCGTAGTGGTGTTGCGTAAGAAGTTTTGCAACGTTATTTTGGTGGGTGAACTGCGGCGCTCGGTGGAATGCGGCGCTCGGTGGTAAAACACGTTAATCTAAATATCTATAACATCAGACGTATTAAAGATATCTTAACTATAGTTATATTTTACTTTCTATACTAACTCCACTACTGTAACTGCTAGCTCTTTTTTAACTAATAAATGTAGCTACTTAATAGTGATAAACGCTAGCTGTCAGAACGCAGCCCTGCACCACTACGCCAAAACAACCACAAAAAGGTAGATATGATCAGTGAACTACTGATCATTGTGCAGGATAGTATATATTGTCAAGGTTGCCTAGGCCTTATCTGACACTAAGTATATAATCTACTACTATAGCTTTTAATAAAGTAATCTACTAAAGTCTAACTATACTTAATATAAGCTAATAGTCTTTGTGTTAAATAATCAAAAAACAGTCTAAGTAGTATATAATTTATCTAGAAGTTGTTTATATGCAGTACTATATAATATGGAGAATCCTAAAAAAAAGAAATAGTAGGTAAAAAGCTTTTTTGAAGAAGTATTGCAGGCATATACTATAGGAATGTACGTGTCCTTACCCTCTTCCTCTATCACTATCGCAATAGTGTTGCTAGCTATGAGCTAGCAATTGCTGTTAAACACGTTTTAATTAGTAATATTTTCAGTACTTTTAGCAATCTTTTCAACCTTGATTTTTACTTAGTAGTCTAAGTTTTACTACTTTCAGCGCTTGGCGCGTAGACCTTATCTCCATACTATTCAAATCTTATTAACTATGTACAATTTTTTTCTTTAACCTTTGCAACTAACTAGTAGAGGGTAGCTGCTTTTTACTTTTTTAGAAAACACATTTTTACTACAACAATAACCACCATCTTTGATACCTTAAATATAAATTACAGTCTATTATTATAGTTAGACACTAATATCGTACAGCAGTTGCGCTAAAAAGAAAATTAAAAAGTAGTAAAAGTTAACTAAACTTTTACTTCGCAAACTCTTGTTTAGCTATCTTGCTTATAAAATTGCATATGCTTCTTACTTCAATCTGCGCTTTTCAATATAGGCAGCTTATGCTCTTTAAAAATTAGCTAAAGCCTTTCTCTTTAGGTACTCCGCAAGTATTTTGATCATCCTATTATTCTTAAATTTTATTCTAATTAATAAATATAAATTGCAACCTTAATGCTATGTATAAAAGATGAGTTACTACTTGAGCTGAGAACTTAGAAACAGCTATTAGGTACTGTAAAAAATTTAGTACTAATTATTTATTCTTTGAGGTTTTTGCACAAGAATTATACAGTAGTTAGGCATTTTTTGTATGCAGAATAACATTAACATGCTCTTTTTTAAGAATATCTTGATTGAAATAGCTAACTGTGTTAATAACTATAGCTTGACTACAACTACCAGTCTGTGCAACCCTAGCCGAACCACTTCCCTCTATAACCTAACCACAACCTAACCTATCCCCACAGTCTATGCGCGAAACCTAACCACAACTACTAATCTATGCAACCTAACTACAACCACAACCACTAGTCTGTGCGACCCTAAGTTAACCTATACCTAATTTTAGCGTAAAAAAATTGGGTTGTAGTTGGATTGGGGTTGGGTCAGCTTACGTCAGATCACAACCAAAACCCAATTTCTACCCATTTGCCAGCCTACGCAAAACAAAATTTGTGTTCTAACGTAAGCTGACCTAACCCCAACCTAACCACAACTCATTTACCAGCGTAAAATAGTATAGTAAGATTAGGCACAACTCTAATACTTATGAAGTAGAAATAGAGGATATAGTTAATAGCAAAAATTCAAAGTATAACTAACTGTAGCATATAGTATGGAATGTTATTATAGTGTCGCGCGACGTTGCTGCAAAGGCGTGTTAGTAGAGTAGAGCTGGCGGTTCGCTTAGGGTAGCGGTTCGCATAGAAAACACGTTAATCCCTTTAGCAAGGATTCTATCAGGGGTGTGTTGTTAAGCACTGCCCCTACATAATGCGCTAAGGCTAGCATGTAACTTAGCTAAGCTAAGCTAACCTAAGATAATAAGCACTACTTACTAAGTAGTGTATATAGAGCGGCACTTTTGCAGTGCTTCTTAGATTTAAAAATTATATTCTATTTAATGCTGCACTCTATTCCTGCAACAGTTACTGCAACATAACTATATTTCTTTACAGCCTAACTATAACCTAATCTATACTTACTGTCTGTGCGCTGCAATTTAACCTTAATTTATTGTTGATACAACCTTCTTTAGTTTAAACTTAGTTTTAGCGTAGAAGAGTTAGGTTGTAGTATTGATTAGGATGTGGTCTAACGTAAGCTTACCTAATCCTGACCTTATCTATACTAATATACTAGCAAACTTATGATGCTTGTTATTACCTTAAGATTACATAGATATTGGCTTTAGTATAGCTTCTATACTAATAAGATAGTGCGATTTTCTCAAGACGCTATTCTATCTTTAAAGTGCACTATAGTTGTTGCCCTATGTTAATAGAGTAGCTAATTATGTCTTCCCATTGTTGTTATTCCTTTGCTAAATTTTAGACTTTGAAAGGGGCTAGTGCATGGACGCAGGAATACTTTAAGAATTAAATTTTATTGCTAAAGCTTAATTCTTAAATAAGAACTAGTGCTTATGAATAGTATTACTTTATAGCAGTTTGTTGAATTGCTGAATCTAAGTTTTTGAATGCTTATTCCTAAACATCTAAACATAGTAATTACGCAGGCTTTCTTAGTATTATTTATAAAAATTGACGTTGATTAACAGATTTTATAAAGAACAGAAGCTAATACAAATGACGCAACACCTCTAATTGTACGTCCTGCTTCTAGCTTTTGCTTTTTTGCTAAGCATTCAATAGAAAAGCTAGTGCTTAAACCAAATAATGCCACGTATTTCTTTCTTTAGCATTAATAGATCTTAGTTCACCAATAAAGATTAGTGCTTAGACTCGGTGTTACATACAAGTTCCTTTTTATAGTGCTTACATTTAGTTTAATACCCTAACCCTATCTAGATAGCTATTTGAAATGTTTGAATCTATATATTTCTCCTAGGTCACTATTACCTATTAACTTACTTCTCTACTTCAATTCCCGCTTGCACTGGAATTTATTTATTAAACTTTCTAAATCCACCTCTCTTCTTCATCACTATGAAAAGATCTTTTTATCTTCTCGCGCTATCTTGCGTAACTGCAGTCGCTACTAAATGTGTCGGGCCCCTTTCCTATGACGATCGGCACACACCGTTGGATCTGAATTGCGTTAAAAACGAAGAAGGATTTATCTGTCTCGACGTTCTTCATGTGAGATATGACGCCTCGTCAAACCCTCACATATCAAACATGTTGTTTATCGAAAACCAAAGGAGTCAAAAATACATGGTTCACATCTTGTCGGACAGAAAAGATTATTACTATTGGATCAACCCGAAGGCCTCATGCCATGTTGATATTACTTTGGATTCAAGATCAACTGGTTGGGCATGGCCAGCTTGAAGCTTAATGTTGCAAAAATGACAGTAAAATATAGACTGGTTGATAAGAAAGCAACACGGTGGGAGGAGCGAACTGTTTTGCACTCCCTTTATAATGCCTATCTTATTCTGACATATTGTTGAGAGTTCCAAGTAATTCAAAGTAAAATAGGACCTGTCGTTAAATATAGCTGTTCTACTTGCTCCAGAAGTTTTCTACTAACCGGGTTCACAGACTAATCGCTCACCTAACTAAGACGTCTACTTGTGGCTGGAAAAAGCATAGAAATATCAGTACTCAGATAATAGATTTAGGAAGCATAGCCAGAAGAGCAGTAATTAATAAAACCGCTTGACCAGCAACGTAGATCACCACCAAAGTAAACGGGCCAACGCGCAGGACGGGCCAACGGTCATCTACCAAAATGAACCACCACTTTAACATCTGTTTACTCCACTAATATAAACCCCATCTAGAAAGCAATTAATAAATTTAATTCTCGCGTACTAGGCGTAACTTTCTTATTTTCTTAATCTGAAAAATTGTATAGTTTAGTACAATCTACACTCTCTTATATAAATTAGGGTGTTTTTAACCTTAAGCAACCTTGAGTTTCAAAATTAATGGGCTCTTTACCTATAATAAGTGCTAGATCTTCTATAGTATATCAAATAGCTAACTTGGCAAGGCCTTCTGCCTACACAAACTATAAAATAAAATTTGACTTTATAAATTATTAGAAGAAGAGTTAAATTACATTATATTATATAGTTTTTGTTACAGATGTTTGCGTGCTGGCTAGATCTGCCAAGCTCGCTTATCGTTAGCTTGCCCACCTGCAATTGTGCTTATAAGGGGCTCTTTACCTGCGAGGACACCTGCAGGTATTATTGCTTAAAATATATACACATTATTATTCTAGAGCTATCTCTTACTATTTTCTATAGTGTAAAGTATGTACTATTGCCTAAAGCCACCTCTTACAGAATAATACCTTCTCCTACAGGCTAATAGTCTAGAAATAGCTCTCTTAACGCAATCTAACACTTAAGGCAATCAGAGAAGCTAGAGCCTTACTATATTTAAACTTTTTAATCCCTCTTAAACTGTATTAAGGCCCGCTATACCTAAGAAGCTTAGAGAGCGCACTTAAAGCGCACTTATAATTTGTATTCGTGGCGATGCGGAGGTGCGAAGGTTTTGGTGTTCTGATTAGTCAGACCCAACTGTCAGCATTTTTACCAGCCTACTTATAATACTTAAGAAGCACATTAACGCTGTAACGATGCAACGCAATAAACTTTAATTCTTATAATAATTATAGAAGTTAAAAAAAAAAGTAGAACAACTAGAAGAGGTTAAATAAGGAGGAATTTTAAATATACTAATACTACTAACTATATTATCTTACGCGCAGAACGTACTAAAAGTAATACCTACTACGAATATATAATACGCGTTAAAACTTAAAAACTTAGCTAAATACTAAAGTAAAACTCTTAAAGAATATTGTGAGTCTACTTATTTTTATAAAGTAGCGTTTTAGCTACTACTATAACATTTTAAAAGAAATAATAATAGAGTAATTTAGGCAATATAGTATCTTAAAGCAGACGCTTAAGAGCTTTACTATACTTACTATAAGCGTTCTTTTAAATTAAAGAGAAAAGTGCTAACTTAAAATTACTTTAGAAATATATACTTAACTTACTTTTAGACTTTATTAACTACAGCTTTAAAGCAGCAACTATACATATATATACTATATAGCAAAAGAATTAGATGGTTTAAATATTTGTAACTTATCTTAATATTGTTAAAAATTAACTCTTAACATATAATAAGGTATAAAGAGTCTAGCACTTATTTGCAGAACCAAGGCCTAAACTACAGTACGCTATTACTAACTACTATTAAATTCTTTTAACTAAAGAAGACATTATTATACTTAGATTTTTTTACGAACCTAAGAACCGAGAATGTACAGACTATGTATAAAGGATAAAGGCAGGAAGAGATCCTAGACTACCTAAACAAAGGACAAGCCTTTATATGCTAGTAAATAACGCCACCCCGCACTAGGCACGTGATCCTACGGGCCTTGGCGGAAATTCTTTATAGGATAAGTTACATGCGTTCTACAATGTACTACAAAATCCTACAACATCCTACGCATAGGACAGCATAGGATTCTGTAGAACAGCCTAGGATTCTGTAGAACAGTATAATACTCTCTTAGTATATAGTAGTAGGCATTAAGCTCTTATAGCTTAGTATGTTTAACTTTAAGTGCAATCTAAGGATTACCTAATTCTTAACCTTTTTATGTTATTACATTGTTCTACTAAACGTGCTAACACAACTACCTATACTATTATATTAATTTACTAATTGTGCTAGTATAACCCCTGTCTATCGCACTCACTTATTCTAAAAAAACTAACACAAATTATCTACAAATAATCTTTATACTTGAAATACTTTTAAGATAAGTAATACTGCAATAGACACCCCTACTAACATCTTAACTACAGTAACAACTACGTAAGCTAACCAGCTTAACACTTACTATAATAATTGTAATAAGCTTAAGAAATGGCTACTCTAAGTTAACAAATACTTCTATTCTAAAAAGACTAAAATTAATAACAACAACGCAGTTGTATAGGCCTTTATGTTTCTATAAAAAACTACTCAGAAATAGGCTAATTTTATTCTTTATTAATTCATAGATATTACTCTTGATAATAATATTAATAAAGTACTTATTAAAAACTAAGATAAGTTTAAAATAAAAATAAGAAAAGTATTCTTACTCTTTAAGAAATTTGTAGTAGCAAAACAAAAAATCTAAAAGTTATTACAAACGCGCTCTACAGCTAACTATATAATATAGTTTTAGTAGTACTAAATAGTTATTAAAGAAAACAACAACACTTTAATATAGATGTACTAACAAGGTCTTAAACTAGCTGTATAAGTAGAACTTGAATAAAGTAGAGCTACTCTTAAAACGCTTAAAAAACTTATAGCTAAAGCTATTTAAGTAGACAACAATCTCTATAAGCTAATGTTAAAAGAATAACTATTTACATAAGGAAATTGTATACCTAAGAGTATAGACGCTTAACCTTGTTAAGTATTCTAAGGTTTATACTTTAACTAAAGTTAATAATAAAATAACACTTCTAGAATCCTAAAACATTATATAACTAACAGCTACAAGCCTATACACCCTAACAACTTTAATAAGAGACTTAGAAAGAATAAGTTTTAGAATAATAAAAGTAGTAAGAAACAGATTACTTACTACGCATATAGTAAAGAAGGTTATATAAAGTAAAACTACTAGAGCTAAAGTAAAGTAACGCAATAGTTAAATAATTTTTACTATATAGTACTTAGTAGTAATCTAGAAGAAGAATAGAATGTTCTTTCTTAGCCTACTATTACGGTCCAAAAACAAGACTAGGTAACTATTAATAGTCTAAATAACTTCTTTATAATTACTCTAGAGGAAGCCCTAGACAACAACGTTTTTAAGATAATACTTAATAAAAAAATAGAAGTAACTTTAGTTAACTAAACTAAGCATAGAAAGATAGCTAGGTTCTAAGAAACCTACTAGCCTTCTACACTAGTGATAAAGGAAAAACCAACAGCCTAAGACAAGGAAATTTTACTACTAGCTATAGAAAATTACCTTACTACGCTAAATAAGTAAAATATTAATATAAAGGTATTACTACCCTTAAAAACATAATACTTAAACAACCTAGCTAAGAGAATTAACGTTCTACTAAAGCAGCTTAGACAAACAAAGGAAATCTTTATAAGACTTTATAGAGAAATATTTATAGAATACTACTAGTATACTAATTTACTAGAAAAACTGTAGAAGAAAGGGATTACCCTAGCAGCAACTATTAATAAAGCTTTTCATAACAACTTTATATAAATTTAAACTTAAAATACTAAGACATCTTAGAATAAACCTACGCATTAACTCTTAGACGTAAAAAGAGAAAAAATTTATAAAAAACTTTAAGCAATACGCTAAAGGCATAAGGCACAAGAAGTTAGCTGTAATAGCATGTACTATTAAACTAATCTGTGTAATATAGAACACACTAAGTACTTATAAGACAGCATGCATACACAATAGCTGCACTATACACTACTTAAATAAGTATAAATTAAAATAGTTTCTGAAGAAACTAAAAGGAATGCCTAGATGTAAGTATTTATAGTATTACTGCCTTAATAACAGGTGCGTAGTACACATTTAAAACAAATAATGTAGCTTATACTTCTATAAACACAATAATCTAAAAGAAAACCTAAAGAAGCATATAACGTAGTAGAAGGATTATAAGAATAAAACTTATATATAAAAGTGCAACTAGCCTTTATAGCACACGTGTTTTAATATTACATACAAACTATATATAGTTGCAAAGAAGTTCTATAGATTTAGCACATAGATTTTTTTAGACAAACGCTCTAGACGCCTAGAACTACTAGGGTAATTAACATAATAAACCCCTTAAGCCTCTTTAAGCTATTAGTAAAGCTTAATAAATATTAAATAATAGCATTAGTAAATTCTAGCTCCTAAGCTAACTTTGTTTCCCCTTAAGTAGTGCAAGTAGTAGGCCTATAAACACTAAAAAAACAAGAACCTTACTTACTATATATAGCAAATAGTTAGCTTACGCTAGGCAAAACAACTGTTACGCACAAGGTTCATAATATAACGCTTAGCATTTAAGAATATAAAGAAGAACTAGACTTAGACGTCTTTAGACTAGCTACCTATAATATTATATTAGGAATTCTTTAGTTAGAGGAACACAACCTGCAGATTAACTAAAAATTAAAGAAGTTTTTATTTAAGTACTATAACATAAACGTAACTACAAGCTAGCCTACGCATCTAACAACTATAATAGTAAATAAAAAGAAATTTAATAATATTGGTAAGAAACAGTATACCTTAACTAAGAACAGCCTTACAATATAAAGGTTTAACTTAATAGACACTAGAACAGTACCTCTAAGCTATAAAGTTAGAGTTTTAAAAAAGCGCGCAACTCTAAGTATTTTAAAAAAGTATAAAAAATTCTAATACTTCTTTACAGAAGTAGTAAATAGCAAAGCCTTACTAAGATATTAACTCTAGAACTATAAGATTGTTTTAGAAAAAGAGAAGACTCTACTCTTTAACTAATTTATTAATTATTAAAGATAGAACTTAAGAAACTAAGAACTAAGCTAGATAAGAATTTAAGAAAAAATGATATTAGACCTTTAATATTGCTAGCAGGATTTCCTGTACTTTTTTTACTGAAGAAGAATAGGCTACTAAAAATAAACATTAATTACTAGAAACTTAACAATATTTTAGTTAAGAATTAATACCTACTACTAAACATTATAAAGCTTTAGAAATAATTATCTTACGCTAAGGTCTTTAGAGCATTAGACCTCTAAAATAGTTACTACCTTATTAAAATAAAGAAAAGTAAAGAATAGAAGATAGCGTTCTAAACACAATATAAATACTATAAATATACTATTATGCTGTTTAGGCTTATAAACGCCCTAGCGATGTTTTATAAACTTATTAATAACATATTAAGAGCATATTTAAACATCTTTATGATAGCATACTTAGATAATATTTTTATCTACTTTAAGAACTTAATGGATTATGTAGAACATGTCTAAACAGTATTAAGGTGCCTAGACTAGTTTAACCTCTAACTTTAACTAGAGAAATATAAGTTTTATACATATAAAGTTACTTTTCTTAAATCTATATTAAGAGTATAAAAAGTACAAATAAGTAAAAAAAAATGTAAGTAGTAAAAAAATAGTTACAACTAACAATAGTTAAGAAAATAAAATTATTTTTAAAATTTTTAAACTTTAACTAATATTTTATTAAAGACTACTTTAAGATTGCTATCCAGTTAACAAAACTTATAAGAAAGAAAATACTTTTTAAGTAAAGTAAAGAAGTAAAAATCGCCTTTAAGACGCTTAAGAAAGTAAGCATAGAACTACTATACTTTAAAATATCTTAAGTAAAATAGCTATTACGCTTTATAACTAACGTATTAGACTTTATACTGAAACGCTACGCTAGTTAACTACATAAAGGCAAATAGCACTTAATTACGTACTATTTACAAAAATTTTCTAGACTAGAAAAACAATATAACGTCTATAACAAAGAGCTACTAGCTATTATTATATACTTATAGTATTAGAGAGTATACGTAGAAAGCTACTTAGAACTTAGAATATTTATAAAATACAAGAACTTAGTTAACTTTACAACTACTAAAGTACATAACTAACAACAAGTAAGATAGTTAGAATTACTTAAATAGTATAAGTTTAAGATTATATATATACTTAAAAAAGACAACAGCAAAGTAAACGCCCTTAGCTAATAACATAATATTAGAGAAATAAAAGAAATTATGAATACTATAATACTTAAAGTTAAGAAATATAGATTACTAAAACTTAGAAAAACGTTAACTGCAATTCTATAAATTACAAATAACGTACTAGAAAGATTACAAGAAGTAATTATTAAATAATATTACAATTACTTTATATATAGTTATCTCAGTATTACATAAACTATAGAACTTTTTAAAAGAAATTATAAGTTTTTAAGAACGAAGAACAAAGTTACTTTTTTTATCACTAAATACACAGACTATGAGAAGAATAAGCATAGTACCTAGGCACTCTATAGAAAAATACAAGCAATAAAGCTACCTAACGCACTCTAGTTAGACATCTTTATAAACTTAGTTACAGACTTACTAGTCTTAAAAGACTTTATTACTAAAGTATCTTACAACGCAATTCTTATAGTAGTTAATTAATTTACAAAATAAGTAGAGTACATTACTTTTGAAAAAGATTTTATAGTATTATAGCTTATACACATTATTAACAATTAAATTATTAGATATTACAGCATACTAAGTTTAATTATTAGTAATAAAAATAAGCTTTTTACCTTAAACTTTTACAAAATATTATTAGCTACAATTAGAATAAAATAAAAGCTATTAACAGCTTATTACTTGTAACTAGACAGACAAACTAAATAAACAAACTATATAATAAAAGCTTATCTTAAGATAAATACTAATTAATAGCAAAATAATTAGGTAATACTACTACATATGGCATAAATGGCATATAATAATATATTTTTAGAATTTATAGAATAAATACTGTTTTACGCAAACTATATAAGACATCTAAATCTCTTTATATAATAACCTTTAAGCTATAAAATAGAAGTAGCTGTTGCTATAGCTAATAAGCTAAAGATAGTATATTAGTTACTTAAAATAACACTTAAGAAGGCTTAATGCTAAAGCATTTTATATATTAACTAGAAACAAAAACTAGCACCTTAGCTAGAAAAAATGAGTAAAGTATATTTGCTTACAAAGCGTCTTCGCACTAAACAACTTAATAAAGAACTTAATATTGTTAAAGTTAGACTATTTTTAAATTCTAGACTAGAAGAAACTAGTTACGTATACACTTAACATTTTACTAAATACAAAGATTTACCTAAGATTCTATATTAATATATTAGAACTAGTAGACTTAGAGACACTACTTTAAAAACTTTCTAGTATAAAATAGAAATAGAAAACAAATTTAAAATTAAGAAGATTCTTACACACTAAGCACAGGACAATAGTAAAGAATACTTAGTTAAATAGTTAAATTACCTAAATAGTAAAAATATATAAAAACTAGATATAAACTTTATAAATTATCGCTAACTACTTACACAGTACTACGTAACTTACTTAGGAAGTTATTAAAATTAAGATTACCCTCTAAATAAGTAGAAAAGAACGCGCTCTAATCTAGCAACAGCGTGCTAGGCATTAAGCTACTTTTTAGAATACTAACTTTATAGTTAATATTCTTTACAGCTTCTAAAGCTTCTATCTTTTTAATAAACTTTCTTAACTTATTTATTAACTACTGCTTACAGCACGCTAACACTTTATGCTATGTTTAAAAATAATCTTTTTTTATACACGCTGCTAATAATGCCTTAAAATTAGCTAACTCTGCTATTATAGCTTTAGACTTCTACTGCTTTAATTAAGCTAACTGTTAGTTTAACTATAAATAATTTAGCAACAGCACCTTTGCTAGAACACACTCTTTAACTCTATTTTTATAACAATTTCTATATGCCTTCTTTAATAAAGACATCTAATACAGCAAACTCTTCTTAACATAGTAGTAATAAGCAACTATAGCAAGTTAACTAATACTCTTTATGCAAATACTAAGTGCGTAATGATAAGCAGTACTATAGGAAACTATTAGGCTAGTTTATAAGAACAAGAACGTAGAAAGAGAGGATAGTATTACAAACTTAAGAAGAAAGAAGGTACAGACTATGTATTAAAGATAAAGATAGGAAGAGATTTCAAACTACTTAAATAAAAAATAAGCCTTTGTGTGCTAGTAGATAACGCTACCCTATACTATGCACGTAATTTTATAGGCCTTAGCAGAAACCCTTTATAGAACAAGTTACATGCGTCTTATAATGTACTACAAAATCCTACAACGTCCTACGTATAGGACAGCATAGGATTTTGTAGGATAGCATAGAATTTTATAGGACAGTATAACACTCTTTTAGTATATAGTAGTAGGCATTAAGCCTTTATAGCTTAGTGTATTTAACTTTAATTGCAATCTAAAGATTACCTAATTCTTAACCTCTCTGTGTTATTACATCGTTCTATTAAACATGCTAACACAACTACCTGTACTATTACATCGATCTACTAATCGTGCTAGTACAACCCCCGTCCATCGCACTCACTCATTCCAAGAGAATTAACACAGATTATCTATGGACGATCTTTACAGATTTATACTTAAATAGAATTTGTGCAAAGCATCTATTGTGTACAATGAGTATTACTAAAGTACTTTTATAAAAAAAAACACTTTTCTATAACTACTATACTAGACGCACCTAAAAAGCGTTAGAATAGTAATAATATTATATACTTTAAGTACTATAAGAAAGGACACTATACTAATAAGTGCTGAAGCAGCAACCCTAACAAGGTCCTAGTTAATATAAACTAAATAAAAAAAAGTTAAGCCTTGCTTTAAACCTAGAGTTAGTTAAGTACGTACTAAGAAATATTTTACTAGAAATGCAGCATATATATTACGCACGTTTAGCAACTAAAGTAAAGAAAAAACTCTAGGTTATTTTAAACCTATAAGCAGATATTAGCCTTATTAGTTAGAAAACAGCTATAGAAATAGATCTAAAACTTATCTAGGATGGAGAACTGTCCTACCTAAGTTAAATCAAACTTTAAAGGCAGAACACATACGCAGCTTTTAAGCTCTAGCTACGCTTAGTAAATAATAATAGCATAGAGTGTATTATAAAAGTTACTACGTATAAAGTAGATAAAGAGGGCGTAATACTACTACTTAGCAACCTCATCTTAAGCTAGAAAAGTATCTATATTAACTATAAAAGGCAGATGTAGTGTTAGGAATATATAAAGGCAAATATTAACTTAGTAGCTACTAAGGTATTTCTAAAAGACGTAAAACTTATAAATCTAAAAACCTACCTTTTAGAAGTACTTTAATGTAATACCGCGTGCATTAAGTTTAAGGCATATATAGTAAATGTATCTACAGCGCAAGTGCAGTGTATACTTAATATATTATAAATTATGCTAATGTTTTTAATAATAATACAACTAGAATTTTCTTATAACTAAAAAGCTCAGATTACGTAATTTTTATTTAACAAGGAAAAGAACCCCCTTATAAGCCTTTTTATACTATCTTTTTTTTATAAGCTTTAAGTGCTTTATAAATATATTAAAGAAGTACTAAAGAAGAAATAGATTTGCTACAGCACTAGCCCTACAGGCGCTCTAATATTATTTATACTTAAGATAGATAAGACTTTTTACTTTTACGTAAATCTGTCACGGATGGTTGCGTGCTGGCTAGAACCGTCAAACTCGCTTATCGTTAGCTTGCCTACCTGCAATTGTGCTTATAAGGGGCTCCTTACCTGCAAGGATACCTGCAGGTATTATTGCTTAGAATATACATACACTGTAGTGTAAAGCAAGTACTATTGCCTAAAGCTACCTCTTACAGAATAATACCTCCTCCTACAGGCTAATAGTCTAGAGATAGCTTCTTTAACGCGATCTAACACTTAAGGTAATTAAAGAAGCTATAGCCCTACTACATTTAAACTCTCTAATTCCCTTTAAACTCTATTAAGGCCTGCAACGCCTAAAAAGCCTAGAGAGCATACTTAGAACGCACTTATAATACTTAAGAAGCCTATTAACGCAGCAAAGAAGTAACGTAATAAAAATTAATTTTTATAAAAATTGTAGAAGTTAGAAGAAAAAGTAGCATAGCTAGAAGAAGTAAAATAAGAAAGAATTCTAAATATACTAATACTACTAACTATATTATCCTGCGCGTAGAACGTACCTAAAGCAACACCTACTATATATATACAACGCGCGTTAAAACCTAAAAATTTAGCTAAATGCTAAAAAAAACTTTTAAGAAATGTAATAAGTTTACTTATTTTTATAAAGTAGTATTTTAGCTACTACTATAAAAATTTAAAAAAAAAATTATAATAAAGTAATTTAAGTAATATAGTATCTTAGAGCAGACTCTTAAAAGCTTTAGTATACTTACTATAAGTATTTTTTTACAGCAAAAAAAGAAGTACTAACTTAAAACTACTTTAAGTATTATATACTTAACTTGCTTTTAAACTTTATAAACTACTACTTTAAAGCAGTAACTACGTATACGTATATTATATAGTAGAAGAACTAAACTACTTAATTAATTACAACTTATCTTAATGTCTTGAAAAATTAACTTTTAACATATATAATAAAGTATAAAAAGTCTAGCACTTATTTAAAAACTAAGGCTTAAACTATAGCACGTAATTACTAACTACTATTAAATTTTTATAACTAAAAAAAACCTTATTATGCGTAAATTTATACTTAAATAGAATTTGCGTATAGTACTTATTATATATAATTTACTTTACTAGAGCACTTTTATAAAGAAAAAAAAACACTCTTTTTTAGCTACTATACTAGACGCACTTAAGAAGCGTAAAAAAAGTAATAATATTATATACTTTAAGTGCTAGAGAAAAGGACACTATGCTAATAAGTGCTAAAGTAGCAACTTTAATAAGGTCCTAGTTAATATAAACTAAATAAAAAAAAAGTTAAGCCTTATAATAAACTTAGAGTTGGTAAGGCACGTGCTAATAAATATTTTACTAAAAATGCAGCATATATATTACACACGTTTAGTAACTAAAGTAAAAAATAAAACTTTAAGTTATTTTAGACTTATAAGTAAATATTAGCCTTATTAGTTAAAAAACAGCTGTAGAAATAAATTTAAAACTTATTTAAAATGTAGAACTTTTCTGCCTAAGTTAAATTAAACTTTAAAGGTAGAACATATACGCAGCATACAAGCTCTAGCTGCGCTTAATAAATAATAATAGCGTAAAGTATATTACAAAAGTTACTGCGTATAAAGTAGATAAAAAAAGCGCACTACTATTGCTTAGTAATCTCTTCTTAAGTTAGGATACAAAGCGCTAAGCTAAACTATAAAGTATACAACTTTAAACTTTTAGCTATTATACAAAGTTTTTAAAAATAGCAATACTACTTAGAAGGCGCTTAACATACTATTTAAGTGTTAATAAATTATAACAACCTACGTTTTTTACGCGCTGTATAAAAGCTAAACTAGCGTTAAGCACGCTAAGCTCTATATTTAAAGGCTTTTAATTTTAAAGTTAAATACTGCCTAAGGCGTACAAACCCTACAAATAGACTATTAAAAAAAGTAAATTATAAACAAAAAAACTTATTCTTAACTTAACTATTACCTACACTAATAAATAAACTTTTAGAAAGAGTAGAGCATAGTAAAATAGAAAGTTTTAAAACTTAGCATAGCTAAAAAAGCGCATGTAAGACGCATATAGCTAATATTTATAAAACAAAGAGTATTTAAACTGCTAGTGCTATAAAGTGTATACTATACGTTCTATACTCTCTAGCTAAAGTATTAGTTAGTAACAAACCTACAATAGTAAAGTTAAAAGCTTTAATAAATAAACTACGCTTGTTGTAATTAAGAGACGCTTTAGCTTTATAGCAGGTTGTAGACTTTAAGCAAGTAGCTTACACTTAAAATAGCAGCAGCGCGTAAGTA
Organism: Alternaria gansuensis; assembly: GCA_009289805.1. Classification (NCBI taxonomy): domain Eukaryota; kingdom Fungi; phylum Ascomycota; class Dothideomycetes; order Pleosporales; family Pleosporaceae; genus Alternaria; species Alternaria gansuensis. Next base: position 12,341 of record WBOK01000163.1, on the reverse strand, counting down.
TAGCGCGTTAATAATAAAAAGGTTTCATAATATAAAGGTAGAATTTATATTTTACTAAAACAAGCTATTAGGCAGGAGATTTTATTATAGAATTATAATACGCATATAGTAGGTTATTTTAGTATACGTAAAACTTATAAGCTTATTAGTAGGCTATATTACTAGCTAGAGCTAAGCTATAATATTTAGGATTACGTAAAGACCTGTACAGTATACTAAAAAAGTAAGGCTCTAAACTATAGCAAATATAGTTAGTTATTACTAGTACTAGTTCTTAATAAAATATTTAAAAAAGTAAGCCTTAATTTTGTTACAGGGCTACTACTAATAAAGAATAAAATTTTAAGTTATATATTTATTAGAATTTCTGTAATTATTAATTCCTTTTTAAAGATAGCAATTTACATACTTATATTAAAAATGTAGAATGCAAACTAGTTTATAGAATTCTACTTTAAGCATATTATGATAAATTATAAAATTTAGAAAGGCGTTATATTTAATTACAGTTTAATCTTTACTTTTATATTTCAAATAGAAATATGCTACTAATTACAAATAAAGCGTAGGCTAAGCATAGCTTTTTACTTATAGACAAATAGGCAAACTAAACGCTAAAACTAGATAATAAAGTAATACTTAAGAACGTTTGCCTTAAAAAAACAAGATAATTAAGAGTTACTTCTACTATTTATATAATATGCATACAACAACTCTATCTACAAATTAATAAAAATAACACCTTTTTAGGTAGTATATAGTAAGTATTTATTACTTATATTGCCTCTTAAAAATAGCAGGCTAGAAGAGGAAGTACTAGACGCTATAAACAGAGTGCAGCGCATGCACAGCACACGTACAATAGTAAGAAAATACTTTTTAGCAGCATAAGAATACTAACGCTAATACTATAATAAAAAATACAAACTAAAACTTTTTAGTAAAAAGACTTAGTTTGCATTAGCACAAAGAACGTTAGCCTAGCCTACTAATTTAGTAAGAAGCTTTCTAGCAAGTTTATAAGACTATTCTAAGTGCAAAGAGTAGTTAGAACGTAGGCTTACTAACTATAACTACTACTTTACTATTATATTTATAATATTTTTTATATTTTTATACTAAAGTAATAGAAATCGCGAAGTAGTAAAGAAAACAATACTTAAGCACAAGAAATTAGTCTTAAAAGTAATAAAATCTAAGAAGTTAAAAAAATATTAGAAAAATAACTGAAAAATAGCTAGCTAGAGTATTAGTTGTACTAAAAAAGTTATAATAAATTATAAGATACCTAGACTTTAGTAATGTACTTTAAGAATATAGAAGAATTAATTTAAAAATATAAGCATAAACAAAAATTATTGCGTCTTAAGCATACTAAAAAAGTATTCAAAATATTATCGCCGCGCCCTTAAGGCGTAATTTTAAGTATCTAAAAAAAATAAAACTATAAGTATAAAAGTTATTTACTTTTGCTTATTATTATAAATCTTCTTATTACCTCTACCTATCTTATTATTATTACTACTTCTAATACTACTATTATAAGCGCTACCTGCGCCTATGCCGCGCCTAAGCAGCAGCATATTATTGTTACCTAAGCTCTTATTATTTTTATTATTATGACTAGCGGGACTAGCAATCTTAGCTGCATAACTAGCAATTAACTTAAAAGCAGCTACTATACAGCGCTACTCTACTAAAATTAAGCTTAGAAAATAAAGTAAAAATATTAGTACCTAAGTAAGTACTTTTAAAGAAGTACTAGTGTATGTAGCAATATAGCAGCAGTTAAAAAGCTTAAAGTTAAATTAGCGCTAGCAGCGCGTAAGCTTAATAATAGCAGCAATAATAGTAGAGTTAGTTCTTAAAGTGTTAGTAACTTAGCATTAGTAACTACAGTATTAAAATAGAAGCAAAGTTAATATAAATAATTTAAACGCCTATTAAGCGCCTTAAAAACTTATTTAGATTAGCGAAGGCGCAGTTATTAAGACAAAAAAAAACTTACTTTAGTATAACTACTATAGTTGCTATTAACACAATAGTTGTAACAAGAATACTTAGTTTTTTTATAAATCTTTTTTTTGCTTAGCAATGTTTTATATATAGTGTAAGCAGGTTTCATGTAAGGCAATAAGATTAATAGCTTTTTTAAGTATACTAAACTTTTGTAGTTAAGTATTTTATAGGTAAAACTTCTTAATGTACTTAGGATTTAAATAGTAGACTATAATAAAAATTAGAGCTTAGTATTAAAGTACGTAATAAGTGCGCTAATATTATGTATTAAGTGTATTAAGCAAGACAAGGACTACAAAAAATATACTAGAAATTTCTATTATTACTATAGCAAATATTACCTTGTATAAACTACTTATAATAAGTATATACTTTTACTTTTACTTTTAAAAATTCTTAAGAAATAAATAAAAAAAATCTAAGAGTTACTATAACAACGCTATAAAACTTAAACTATAGAGCTTACTATATATTTAACTTACAGGTAACACGTATCTTAAGCGCATATAACTTATACGTAAAATATACTTTTTGCTAAGCTATCTTTATATATAATTTTAGAAGTTTTAAGTTAAGGCTGTTAGGACACTAGACTAGAGGGGGAGGCTCTGTTACAGATAGTTGCGTGCTGGCTAGACCTACCAAACTCGCTTATTGTTAGCTTGCCTACCTGCAATTATGCTTATAAGGAGCTCCTCACCTGCAAGGATACCTGCAGGTATTATTGCTTGAAATATACACATGTTATTATTCTAGAGCTATCTCTCACTATCTTCTGTAGTGTGAAGCAAGTACTATTGCCTGAAGCTACCCCTTACAAAATTATTAAGGTCTTAACACTATTATAATAAAAGATTGTTGCCTACTCTCTATAATTAGAGGAACACTAGACTGCTTATTAAGCCCATGCTACCACATAATATTAGATCTTCAAAACGCCTACTATTGTCTAAAGATTAAGGCAGAAAATAAATAGAAAACTGCTTTAAAAATATAATGTAAACATTTTAAACATCTTATTACACTTTTTAGGCTTATAAACGCTTTAGTATGTTTTTAAGTCTATATTAATAAAGCTTTAAGAGAGTACTTAGATCATATCTACGTAGTTTATCTAGATAATATCTTTATTTACACCAATAATATTAATATTATGCTACACTAGCGTGCTGTACGCGCGGTATTTAACTTTATATAAAAAGTAGAGTTATACGTAAATTTAAAAAAATACATATATGCTTTAAATAAAGCTTATTTTCTAAATTTTGTTATTATTGAAAGCAACAATTGCGCAGATCTAGCGCGCGTAACTACAATTAAGTAATAGCTTACACCTACTAGTATTAAGAAGCTGTAGTTTTCTCTAAGATCTGCAAACTTTTATTAGTGTTATATCAAAAACTATACTATGGAAATAGTACACCTTACAGATATCTTAAAAGAGAAAAAGGTATTCTCCTAAAACAAGAATATATATACTACCTTTATAAAACTAATGTAATGCTTTTTATATGCGCTTATCTTGCACTACTTTAAAGATACACAAATAATTTGCATTAAGATAAATACTTTAACTTTTGCTATTTTAGATATATTGTCCTAACTCTCTAAAAATGAAAAGTAGCATCTTATTATATTTTACTTATAAAAACTACCAAACGCTAAGCTAAACTATAAAGTATGCAACCTTAAACTTTTAGCTATTGTTCAAAGTTTTAAGAAATAGTAACACTACTTAGAAAGTGCTTAACACACTATTTAAGTACTAATAAATTATAATAACCTACGTTTCTTACGCGCAATATAAAAGCTAAACTACTGTAGTATTAAGTAAACTAGGCTCTATATTCAAAGGCTTTTTATATAAAGTTAAATACTACTTAAAGCGTATAATCCTTGCAGACAAACTATTAAAAAGAGTAGATTTTAAATAAAAAAACTTATTATTAACTTAACTATTGTCTACACTGCAGAACAAACTTCTAGCAAGAGTAAAGTATAGTAAAATAAAAGGTTTTGCAACTTAGTATAGCTATAAAAACGCATATAAAATGTATATAGCTAATATTTATAAAATAGAGAGTATTTAAACTGCTAGTGCTATAAAGTGTACACTATGCATACTACGCTCTTTAGCCAAAGTATTAGTTAGTAGCAAACTTGCAATAGTAAATTTAAAAGCTCTAATAGATAAACTACGCTAGTTGTATTAAAATAACGCTTTGCCTTATAGCAAGTTGTAGACTTTAGGCAAGCAGCATATACTTAAAATAGCAGCAGTACGTAAGTATAGCGCGTTAATAATAAAAAAGTCCTAAAATATCAAAGTAAAATTTATGTTCTACTAGAATAAGCAATTAGGTATAAGATTCTATTACAAAATTATAACACGCGTATAGTAGGTTATTTTAGCGCATGTAAGACTTATAAGTTTATTAATAGGCTATATTACTAGCTAGAGCTAAGCTATAATATTTAGAATTACGTCAAGACATATATAGTATACTAGAAAAGCAAGGCTTTAAAATATAGTAAATATAGTTAGTTATTACTATTATAGTTCCTAAAAAGATATTTAAGAGAATAAGTCTTAATTTTATTGTAAGGCTACTGCTAGTAAAAAATAATAGTTTAAGTTGCGTGTTTTATATAATTTTTACTACTTTTTAAGATAGCAATCTACATAACGTGTTTCATAAGCGAGTCGCCAACCCAAGCGAGTCGCCAACGCGAAATCACCGCAAAATTTCCAAGAAACAGGTGTCTGTTTCTCAACAACTACAAGGTAGAATTCTTTAAAACCTTAACAAAATCGCTGCATCTATATAAAGAACAAGCTATTAGGATATAAAAACTTCAGCTTTAATATTATGCGAGATATACTTAGTTTTGTGGTTTTACAGGGGTGCAAGTAGTCTATCTCTATAGATACCCTTTAGAATTTCTTTCAAATTTCACAGCTTTCTTTTTATATAAGTGCAGCAATTGTGTTAAACTTTTAGAGAATTCTACCTTGTAGTTGTTAAGAAACAGACACCTGTTTTTTGAAAGTTTGCGGTGATTTCGCGTTAGCGACTCGCTTGGGTTGGCGACTCGCTTATGAAACACGTTACTTATATTAAAAATATAAGATATAAAATAATTTGCAGAATTTTACTTTATATATATCTTTTTAAAATATAAAATTTAAGAAAGTATTATATTTAATTGCAGTTTAATTTTTACTTCTATATTTGAAGTAGAAATATGCTACTAATTATAAGTAAAGCGTAGGCTAAGCACAGCCTTCTACTTATAAATAGAGAAGCAAATTACGCGCTAAAATAAATAAAAAAGTAATGCTCAAGAATATTCGCCTTTAAAAAACAAGATAATTAAGTATTCCTTCTACTAACTATATAACTTATATATAATAACTCTATGTACAAATTAATAAAGAGAACACCTTTTTACGTAGTATATAGTAATTATTTATTGCTTATATTGCCTTTTAAGAATAGCAGGCTAGAAAGAAAAGTACTAGACGCTATAAATAGAGTGTAGCTTATGCATAGCACACGTGCAATAGTAAGAAAATACTTTTTAGGAGTATAAGAATACTAACACTAATACTTTAATAAAAAATACAAACTAAAATTTTTTTGTTAAAAAAACATAGTTTGCCTTAGCATAAAAAATATTAGCCTAGCTTATTAACTTATCAAGAAGCTTTCTAGCAAGTTTATAAAACTATTTTAAGTATAAAAAGTAGTTAGAATGTAAGCTTAGTAACTACAATTACTACTTTACTATTATATTTATAATATCTTCTACATTTCTTTACTAGAGCAATAAAAATTGCGTACTAGTTAAGAAGATAATACTTAAGCACTAGAAATTAGCTTTAAAAGTAACAAAATTTAAAAATTTAAAAAATTTTTAAAAAAATAAATATAAAATAGCTAGCTAGAGTGTTAGTTGCAATAGAAAAATGATTACAAATTATTAAATACTTAGGCTGTAGCATTATAATTTAAGGATATACAAAAACTAATTGAAAAATATAAGCATAAATAAAGATTATTACATTTTAAGCGCGCTAGAAGAATATACTAAACGTTATTACTGCGCCCTTAGCACGCAAATTAGGTATTTAAAAAAATAAAATTACAAGTATAAAAGTATTTACTTCTACTTATTATTATAAATTTTCTTACTACTACTACCTATCTTATTATTACTACTACTTCTAGCACTACTGTTATGCGCGCTACCTACGCCCTTACTACGCCTAAGTAGTAGCATGTTATTGTTACCTAAGCTCTTATTATTATTATTATTATTATAACTAGTAGAACTAGCAATTCTAGCTACATAACTAGTAATTAATTTAAAAGCAGCTACTATATAGCGCTGCTTAACTAAAATTAAGCTTAAAAAATAAGGCAAAGTTATTAGCACTTAAGTAGAAACTTTTAAAAAAGTACTAGTATATATAGTAATATAGTAGTAGTTAAATATCTTAAAGTTAAATTAGTGCTAGCAGCGCGCAAGCTTAATACTAGTAGTAATAATAGTAGAGTTAATTCTTAAAGTGTTAGTATTAGTAACTATAGTATTAAAATAAAAGTAAGTTTAATATAAATAATTTATATACATATTAAGCAACTTAAGAACTTATTTAAATTAGCTAAAGCGTAGTTAACAAAATACAAAACTTACTTTAGTATAACTACTATAGGCACTTTTAGCATAATAGTTGCAATAATAATACTTGGTTTTTTTATTAATTTTTTGTTACCTAGTAATATTTTATATGTAGTAAAAGTAGGGTATATACAAAGTAATAAAATTAATAGCTTTTTTAAGCATACTAAACTTGTACAGCTAAGTATTTTATAAGTAGAACTTCTTAATATACTTAAAATTAAAATAGTAGACTATAATAAATATTAAAGCTTAGTATTTCAGTATAAAATAAGTGTACTAATATTATCTATTTAGTATATTAAGTAAGACAAAAACTATTAAAAAATATACTTATATATTTTTTTATTACTATAGCAGATATTACTTTGCATAAACTAGTTATAATAATAATATACTTTTACTTTTACTTTTAAAATTTTCTAAGAAATAAATTATAAAATTTAAAAGTTACTATAATAATACTATAAAACTTAAACTGTAAAGCTTACTATATATCTGACTTATAAGTAATACGTATTCTAAGCGTATATAAGTTATACGTAGGATATGCTTCTTACTAAGCTATCTTTATATATAATTTAGGAAGTTTTAAGTTACGGCTGTTAGGACGCTAGGCTAGAGGGGGAGGCTATGTCATAGATAGTTGCGTGCTGGCTAGATCCGCTAAACTTGCTTATTGTTAGCTTACCTACCTGCAATTGTGCTTATAAGGGGCTCCTTACCTGCGAGGATACCTGCAGGTATTATTGCTTGAAATATACATACATTATTATTTTAGAGCTATCTCTTACTATCTTCTGTGCTGTGAAGCAAGTACTATTGCCTGAAGCCACCCCTTACAGTTTTAGCCTTTTAAGACAACCCTTCAGCGTGTCTTTGGAATTTGTAGACAGATTTTTGGAAGAAAAGATTAATTGCTAACGATAAATATTAGGGCTTATATCTCTTGCTTAGCTTGTATATAATACGTGTATTAATTCATACAGAAAAACAAAAATGCATAATATCTCTCTAACTACGTACCAAATACTGCTAACTACAACTCCTATTGTTTGTGTTGCTATCTTAGCAATGTGCCAGTCGCAGCGTTTCTAGTATGCGTCTATACTTAAATATGAACATATAAGAATAACGTGTTTCACCACTAAGCGCCGCACCCTACCAAGCGCCGCAGTCTCTCTACTAAAATAACGTCGCAGTACCTCTTACGCAACACTACTACTTTAATTAGTAATAAGTAGAATAAGATATTGTTCTTTAAATACATTGCTATCCTCTGTATGATCTAATTTTACTTAGCACGTATAGGAGTTATATCTAATTTAGCTACAACACTTACAGCGCTATTTACTATGCACTTTTTTTATAGACGTTGCACGACTGTTATAGCTACTACTTACCTTTAGCAATCTAATTAGCTACCTAACTAACTATTTAAGACTTTTCTACTTATAAGTAGCGCTGCTTACAAGTTTTTTACTTTGTTAATACTTTAATATTATCTTATAGGTAACTTATTTCCCTCTATATTAATACTATATAATTAGTAATCTGCTGGGCCTTTATACTTAACTACTATATCTAATCTTTAAAAGAATTTATAAAAGACTTTTGCTAAATTTATATATAGTTTTTAATAAGTATAGCTTACACCTCTATTTTGCGCGTGTTACGCAGCATTTTTAGCTTTTAAGTAGTAGTCTCTTACGCTAGTAGAGCTAGCATACGAAGTATAATATTAAGCCATAATAAAATAATATTATTATTATATAAGGTAAACTTAGCCCTTTCAAACTCTTTATGAATATTTACTAGTACTTTAGCCTTATAATAAGCTTTTTTAAATACTAGTAGAAACGTTTCTTTACTAATATAGTAAATGTAATTACATGCTAAGACTTAGATAGCATTACTATACGCGCGATTTATTAGTAAAAAGTAGCTTATATTAAAAGGCTTTAAAAGGTGTTATAAGTAAAAAAGTACAAAAAAAGAATCATCTTTATTTCTAGGCAAAGATCTTTGAAAGCTACTATGTAGTAGCTTTTATAGCTCTTAATAATAAGTAGCTTATACTTCCTAATAGGCTACGTATATAAATTAAAGTAATAAAGCTAGTTAAGAATTAAGTTATTATTTGTCTAGCTTGTAAGACTAACTTAAATTACCTAGTTATATAGCAAACTCTTAGTAAACTAAGTAGAAATTAGAACCTTGCCTATAAAAATAAGAAATACTAGAATTAACTTACTTATTGCGCTAACAGCTTACATTAGCGTAACTTATATATTATTGCTAAGCTTAACTCTTTTTTTTTCTTTTTGTCTGTTTAAGCCTACAATAACTAACTATAACAAGATTTTACTTATAATAAAGCTAGTCTTATAAAAGTTATCAAGACTTTTATTTATAATACTATACTTTATTTTTATATTTTGAACTAGCTTAAAATAGCTTTTAATAAGCACTAAGTATTTATAAATAGCTTACTAGTAGTTATATAAATAGCTCTAGCGCGTAAGTAGCTTACAATTATACTAAATAAACTTATTAAACTAGTTCTTGCTAACTTTTTTTTAGCTACGCTCTTAAAGTAGTCTGTTAGCTATATTTTGCACGTTGTCTTTTCTATAAGGTAGTTCTTACTTAGCCTTAACTATTACATGCTTAGTAATAGCTTCTTTTTCTAGTGTTATAAGGCGCTTATAGTTAAGCTTATAGTTGCGTTAAAAGTATTTCTTATTGCGTTGTTAACGTATTGTTTATATAGCAACGTCATAGATTATTTTAGCAAGTTAAATACTTTAAATTTAGTTTTTAGAAAGCTTAAAGACTGCTATTTCTACGTTAGCTTTAGTATAGCCGCTCTAGGTTTGTAGTTGTTAAGACATCACGCGTTATTGTTGGGACGTTGTTTTAGTAGAGAGACTGCGGCGCTCGGTGGGGTGCGGCGCTTAGTAGTAAAACACGTTATAACAAAGACTATAAAAGGCTAGTTTAGCTAGTATACTATATATACTACGTATATTAACAGTCTAAGTATAGTAAAAGTATATTGCTTTATTAATCTTTGTTTGCGCAAATATAGCCTTAATCAAACAACTTCAAAGTAGCTTTGCAGAAAGCAAAGGCGTGTTAACATAGCTATGATATAGCTAGAATAAACTAATAATTGGAAAATTTTTGTAAGCTACCTTTAGAGATAGAAGAGCAATATATAGATAGTAATGCTGTTATTGTTTATTTACATCTAGAAATAAGCGTTTGCTAGGAACGCTGCAACTATAACACCGCTAGAACAGTAGTTAAAACAATAGAAGTTGCGGTTAGTAGTATATAGTTGGTAGTAAATGGTAATTAGTAAACAGTTATTAGTTAAAAAAAGTGAGTTAAAGGGATGTTATATATTTTTATTTCAATCCAAACGTACAGTACACTAATTGAGTACTAGCTAAACAAGAGAGCCTAAGCCCGGATACTTATTAGTATTAAGAAATCTTTTTTTCCTGAAAAGGTGTCTATAAAATGTGTGGTCACAATGAAAGGTTGTCTCAAAAGGCTGAAGCTAATAGACTATTATAACTTACTGCCTTGCTTAGATTAACATTTTTTCTTTTCAGCTCTAGCTATTATAAATAATATAAGTAGCTTTTGACTAGCCATTACTTATAAGTTCTTAATAGGCACTTTGCTACTAGTTAATGCTTACTATAACGGCGCAGGCAAGACTTACGGATTAGTATCGGCAGAAGAGATCACGGCAGAGGCATATGGGAGTGCGTGGTGATCCACAAATAAGCCTTAATTCTAATATGATACCTATAGGCTTTTTACAAAATGATATTCAAAATCTATAGAGCAACTATAGATCTTAAGCTTTCTTTATACCTGCAATTTTAGCTAAGACTAGAGTAGGTCTAATAACAATGAGACCAGGCCTAAGAGTAAGATAGCGGTAAGAATAAGAGAGTTATAACGTGTTTGTTACACTACCTCCTCCCCTCTAGTAGATAGCTAGTCCTATAGCTGTGTATTTTTAATATGTTTATTTGGTAACTTTATAACGACTTTGGTTGTTGTAGACCTCTAATAGGCAGTTACTGCGACTTAAACCTAGAGTTATGTTAGGCCAGCCTCCAGCGTTTGTTGTTTTAATGTTATAATAATAACGCGTCTTGTTTTACTTCTCTGCTTTTTAAATACTATGCATACAGACACATATATATACATACATACATATATATATATATATATATATACACTATGATACTGCGCTGCACTCTTAGGACGTTACTAGAGGCGTATTGCCTTATCTATATATAGTTAGTGCGCGCCTTTACGTAAAGCGTTTTTAGAGTCAAATATTAGTTTAACTCTAAGTAGGCTGGTAGATGGGTATAAATTAGGTTGTGGTTGGGGTCTGACGTAAGCTAACCCAACCTCAACCTAACCTATACCCACGCTATTTACGCTAAACGTAGGTATAGGTTAGGTTAAGGTCGTACAGACTAGTAGTTGTGGTTGTAGTTATGCGCACAGACTATGGGTATAGGTTAGGTTGTAGTTGGGTTATAACGAGAAGTGGTTGGGTTGTGGTTACGTGCTATTTATAGTAATAAATAGCTGTAATAATTAGCTAAGATTATCAAAGAATAAGGTAAAATTAGGTAAAATTAGGAGAGATTAGGAGAGGTAAGCTAAATAAGCACTAATTTAATTACAACCTTAACCCAACCACATCTACACGTCTATGCGACCTAATTACAACTATAACTACTAGTCTGTGTGACCTAACCACAACCACAACCAGTAGTCTGTGCGACCTAACTACAACCACAATCACTGGTCTGTGCGACTTAACTACAACCACAACCACTGGTCTGTGCGACCCCAACCCAACCTATACCCACGTGTGGGTACCCAAGACCCATTCACTAGCCTAATTCTAAGACGTATAAAAAATGCACTTATTGAGTATAATAGAAAAAAGAGTTATCTATTATAAGGTTAATATTTTTTTTTTTTTACTAAAAATACTTTAGCTAAGTACTAAAGTATATTAATAAGAAGTTTCTTAAGCTTTTTTCTACTATAAACTTCTTTGCTGCTGCAGAGCATAAGGAGGATCTAGTAGAGAACTGCCTTTTTGCTAAAGAGCAGGTGTAGGCGGCAGCCTTTGTTCTAGCCTAGAAAGTCTAGGTAATAAGAAGCTAGAAGAAGAAGCTATTTATAGCTTGGATTCTAGTTTTAACTTACTAGGTTCTTTTAGAAAACAAGAACGCTGTCTATTTACTAGATAGTTAGGTTGCCTTTATAGTGGCCTTTGCTTGCTAGGGTAGAACTAGCGGTAGTAGTCTAGTTGCTCTGCTAGGGGAGAAAGACAAAGAGTAGCGCCTCTAGAGAGAGGCAAAGGAGAAGGAGGAGAGCAAGAAGCTCTCCTCTAGCTCCTCCTTCTTTTATAAGGAGGAGAAGTAATCCTCTCTTAATTTTTAAGTAGGGGTTGTGAGGGTAGTAGTAGAAAAATGGGGGGTTTAGGGAGAGTCTAGCTATACCGTGTCCGTGCGCGTTTTGAGCCAGTTCATGTTTTGAGCCACCCCACCAAACTGAGATTTTAGAAAAATGAGGCTGTAGAG